>JAQBSW010003044.1:0-90547 GCA_029291075.1 Eudiplozoon nipponicum
ACACACACGTTTAACATTTCGTACTGTGCACTACGCAGGATTGCTGTTGCTCTCTCTATTTGACTGTCTACATTCGCTAACTTGTGAACTTGCGTCGGTTAAGCTGTGTCAACTAGTTACTTAGATCTCAGTCACGGCAATCCTCTTGTTGCTGCACAACTAGTCACACGGATAGATTATTTATTAATCGGACTTCTACGTATGCCAGCCACCACGGTGTTGCAGCAGATCTTCAAAAAGACAATTCTGAGACTTCACACATTAATTCATCTCTCTGGTTTCAGCAACTCTACTTATTAGGGTGCACCTACGCTGAGGAACACATACCAGTTTCCAGAGCAGGCCCTAAATGTCTAGGATTACTTCTAGACACTGCACTACTACCTAACTTTCTGGGCAATTCCCGGAGAGCGCAATTCCGGCTCTGATAAGGGTCACATACAGCAACTATCTTTCATTGTCTACAGCCTTTAACTTTTTTGTAATGTCGTACGGTAATTACTTAGAGCATGGGCGTTTACAAATTTTTATCTTTTGTGCTACTCTTTCAATTCTGATTTTATTTTTGGGCTTTCATAATCTTATGAATTTAAAGTTAATCCGTCGAAATATCGTTTGTTTTTTCTATACCTTGTACCCTATATACTAATAAAAAATATTTAAATGCAATATTTATCCTTGTTAAGAATATTGCGTTTGACATTGGTTAAGTTCCCTCTGATGTGTTATTGATGATCATAGTAAATTTTACAGTAATTTTAAGAAAAGAAAAATGGAAGGTGGCGGAGACGTATCTGACAATTATTTGCATACACTGTATCCTAAAATTGAGAAGTTATGCATGAAGGTACATCTCTTAATATCTGATATAAATGTAGTTGTCATATCATATTTATATGTAATCAATAGAGCTAGAGGTTTGCACACAATTTAATAATAATACATTTATTTGGCATCATAAGCAAACAGACCCGTCCATTGAAATCATTTTCTATTGTATATATATGCTGAAGTTTAATTCGTCAACTATACCTAAATGCGTGATTGTAGCGTAATTATTCTTCGAATTTCTAAATGATATGGTTGATGTTAAATAATTATGACAGTAATAATTAGAAATTTATTTGGCAACAAAGGCCAACAGGCCCAACCATTAAAATAATAAATCAAAGGTAGGATTGTGGAGATGATTGAAATTGTGAATAGCAAAGTATTTAACCACAGGGTAGGGAGGAGTTGAGGAAGAGAAGTGCTTTCATCAACTTCGTGATAGTTCAGTCACGTACTCTTCGAAGATAATTTTGTTGTGGTATTCACGTATTTTATGCATTCTTACATGATACTCTTTCATTAGTATAGTTATGCACCTATTTCACACGGGCTGGATAACTTAATAGTGCATGACGTATTTAAGGCTTATGCGTAGGTGACTTGATAATCGTATAGCGTTGATCAAATAGGATACACATTTAAGATAAATAATAGTTTCTAGATTATGGATGTTAGAAGACAGCTTTTGAATATGGGCTTTATGGATAAACGGCAACAAACGTTCATTTTGCACCGCACTAATTAACACATTAAAGTGACGGCATAATGTTCGTAAACCATAGGTTGGGCACCTGCACATACACCCAAGAGACGTACATAACTGTCTCAACACCAAACAACACTGAATTCACAGTAGTGCAGACGACCCAATACGGTGAGCTCACCCATATAGAAAACACATTGTATATACTAACAGAAAATCTGATATTTTGTTGCACAGCCACCAAATAGAGAATTCGTGATCATCTGAATAAATAGCTGCAGTCACATCACGACCAGTATAAACCGAGCAATATGTAATGTAACTAAGGCAATTCATCCAGTAGGCCGGTTTCGTCTTTATTGGGAATTTGTCACATACTGTTCGCGGAAAATTCTGGACAATACGCGATGAGTTCCCAATAAGGACGAAACCGGTCTACTGGATGAATTGACTTTTATACACTACCAATACTCGGTTTATACTGACAGATATATGTACATGATGTGGCATTTCTTTACATCAAGGTCGCAACCTTGATTGAAGTAATTGTTATCAGTATCCTCGCAATCATTGGTAATTTAATTATAGAAATTATATAGTTTGAAAAATAATAGTGAATATCTTATTTTATAAGATACTCGTAAGTTCGATAAGCATGCGGATCACAAAAAAAAGGTTAAAAGACTTACTTGTGCGAAAACTGGTTTTAAGCAAGATAAGTATCTATATGTGTTAATATGCTTTATGCTTAAAAATGACATAGGTCATTCTATTGACTTACAACCTTGCATTCATGGGTATATTAACTGCCTTTTTTGAACGAAAGTAGGAAACTTATTTTTTGGAGATATGCTTTAACTCTCTTGACGTTGTCGCTGACGAGTTTGATTAGCAGCCATTGAAATTCCAGTTTGACGACAGTCGGGCACAAGCTAGTCAGTCTGGGAATGGTAGCATGAACCTTGCTGGGTCTAATGGGACAGCTGTCATCCGGTTTTATATGAAACCTCGAGTTTGGTCTAACTACGAAGTAATTTTTAGTGTTAAATTTATGTTGACGGAATGAGAGCAAGCTGGCCAATCGCGAAGGGCAGGTTTCGGCTGCTGAAGGAAACTAGTCACTGACATATGGGCTGATAGTGCTCATCAGCCGTCCTTCAGATAATATATTAGGTTATTCTAAAGTTCAGGCGAAAATTCGAATTTACTTTGGACTATAGTATAATAGTTAGATTATTAAGTGAGATGTTGCAGAGATTTAATAATAACATAATAAACAAAGTAAAGAAGGAAACAGAACCGGATAAGCACAAAATTATGGTATTACCTGATTCAAAATTGAGCAGAAATATTAGAATAATAGCAGCTAAATACAATATTAAAACAGTTTTAAGACAATCGCTTACTATAGGCAATAAACTACCTAACCAAAAAGAAAGAGTAGAACCCCTCGAGACATCAGGAGTATATGCGATACCTTGCAAAGAATGTAATCTCAGGTATATAGGCGAAACCATGCGACCTATAAAGGTTCGTAGAGGGGAACATAAGACAGCCTGCAAATATGGACACATTCAAAGATCAGACCTAGCTAGGCATTCGAAGGAAACGGGTCATGAAATAGACTGGGAAGGATGTAAACGCATCGCTTTATGCAACCGCAACAGATTAACTAGACTAATTAGAGAGTCAATTGAAATAAAATCAGGAAAAGATGTAATGAATGTAACATCGGTAGAAAAATCATTGGGCCCAATATTTAATGAAGCATTTTCTACGGTCAGAAAACGTGAGGCTGCGGAACCTGAATTAAGTGGGAACCTAAGTAAAAAACCTCGCTTATAGAAAACTGATTGCGAATGAACTGTACCAATATCAATTCCTATATACTTATCTTTCTCAATAAAAAAAATGTTCCAGAAGAGGGTATACAGATTTAGCAAGGGTTAGTAGATAGGACATTAGATTAGAGACATTTGACTCACACTGTTGCTTATATTTTATATATTTATGTAAGGTGGGAATATCTTAATAAATGAATAATACGTTAGTCCTAGAGAAGATATTCATGGTTAATAGCTACCAGGTATCCTTTTAAGAGGAAACCAAAATGTGATAGATAGACGGATATATAGATAGGCCTATCGGTATATCGATAGGTTTATTCTATACACATAATATATATATATATATACATATATATATATATATATATATATATATATATATATATATATATATATATATATATATGACTCACACTGTTGCTTATATTTATATATATATGTTTTTATACATATTTATATGTATTTTATATATTTATATAAGGT
This sequence comes from Eudiplozoon nipponicum, assembly GCA_029291075.1. Taxonomy (NCBI): domain Eukaryota; kingdom Metazoa; phylum Platyhelminthes; class Monogenea; order Mazocraeidea; family Diplozoidae; genus Eudiplozoon; species Eudiplozoon nipponicum. The sequence continues at coordinate 3,865 of JAQBSW010003044.1, forward strand.
GTGAATAAATAAATATACAATTTGATTAATTGGTAAATAAAAAAATATAGTAAGAAAAGAGTAAAATAATAATTTATTAGAAATATGCAAACGTATATATATATATGTATATATATATATATATATATATATATATATATATATATATATATATATAAAGGTGTTACGATATTATATTTAGATATATATGAATATAAATACATTGATTTATTTTAGTCATATGAGCAAATATTCTTATGCAATTATTTCTAAGAGTTGATTAACTTCGCATTGTGCTTACGAATAGTTTTTTGAAAAACGTTAGTTGTCCATACTATCTCTATCTTTCTCTCTTTAATCGTTCACCTAAGCGTCGCTACGACATTCACTCTCCATCCAGCTACGTAACTTGCTGCTCCATATTTGAACTAATTTGTTGCTATGTGTGCAATACCTCATACACCATTCTTTACATTAGAGTTCCCGGCTTTGAATAAAATACAGTATATGGCAGTCAAGGTTTTGGTTATATTATATTTGAATTTTGATTACCGTGACATAGTAGCAATACAGTTATAACAAATAACAAAAGGTTCGATACCGTCTCTCTCCCCTACAATATTCTGCATACGAGATGAGATGAGGTATAGGTGAGGTAATGATTGGTCTGCTAATTATAAATAGTTATATATTGAGTTTAGTTACTGAGACAAATTCTATGATTAAAATAGTGTTGAGTCAAATATATATATATAAATAGAATGGTTTTGGAACGAGGTTACCACATTTGCTTAAATCTGCTATTGTGATCATTGTACTGTTTTGCCTCGGGATGGTGCTGGAAAGTAGGCACCGAAACGTCGCCAGTAAACAAAGATGTGATAGAACCGCATTTCCAGTTGAACAAAGAAGAAGTCAACCCGATCAAAGACAAAACAAAATTGGAAAGTGTGATCAATCGGATCTTTGTATAACTGCCCGTGTACAGCTATTACCCGCGTACGCAAAACGCGGCATTTCAAAAAATAATTTGTTAATCGGCCAATAAATTTGCGAAAACTGGTCGAACCGGAATCTGGAACAACTAACAATTTTAAAATGCGTAACCACAAATTGCCTGGTTGTTGTTACCAATTATGTAAATTCAGGTTGTGAGCGTCATGCGAACACCTATCTAATTACACGTCAACTTGTATGTATGGACTAAACACTATATAGGTAAACCAATGTCAATTCATTCAGTTAACCGGTTGCATTCGTATTGGGAAGACGTCGAGTTTCTCCAAAGATTCATTGCGGACAAGGCTCGAACCGGGACGCATTTGTCTTAGGGGTCCGTCATCGAGGTTATCGCAGTGAATAGCGTCAGAATCTGCAAAACACTCATTCCTTTGTTCGAGTTCTGTCAGCGGCATCGAGCAACACAGTTGTTCACGTTTAAATGACAATCAGGTTATGATTTAAGCATATAATAGTTGTATAATCCTTGTTGTGTAGATATAATATATATATATATATATATATATATATATATATATATACATATATATATATATATATATATATATATATATATATATATTATAAATACAATTAAACCTTCAATATATATTTTGCGTGGTTAGTATGGACGATGTTGAAGCCTTCGGAAGCAAGGGACGAATACGCACCCAGCCTGATCGAAGACAAAACAGATGCGTACTTGGAAATGGGCATCAATCGGATCTTCGCGAATCTGTGACAGTGCAAAGCGACAACCCGCGAGCGCAAATAGCGGAATTGCATAATATGACGCTAGCACAGCGAAACACCACGCACTACAATATAGATTTAATCACACTTCAAGAATTTATATAACCTTTATTTCATCCAACGATTTCAGAATGAGAATAGCTTAATTAATTGGTTATATATATATATATATATATATATATATTGAAACGATCAAATACACTGGGAAAAATAGCACTCGTACATGTAACAGTGAACAATGCGCACAAATCGTTAATTCTCAAGCTATCAAAACAATAATGACCAGATCTCAGACATCACTTTGCAATACTACGAGAATGACCTTTACATGCAAACACGCATACACAAAAACACAAACGCATACACACTTACCAACCAGCCAAAACAAGAAACAGAAGTAAAAGCGAGTCAGATTTGTTACCACTAGCATAATCAATTGAAAACCCAAAATGTATATAAATGAATGATTGTATAGCGATGATTAGTATTCACAAAATAAATAGCCTTTATCCACTTTGTTATTAATGTGTTCTTTCTTCCTAATTAGAAATATACTGTGTAATATTAAAAGGCATGGACATTATATATATATATATATATATATATTCAGTATGGATATGTTATTTTATGTAAAAATTATTTTATTCAGGTAAAAAATTTTTAACTCTACTCACACAATTTTCCATTGATTTGGTAAAATTTCCTACAACAACATGGTACACTTTATATTTCAAATTGGATATAATATCGAAATTCGAACTCAAACTTGATTTCAATGTTTGCAATTTCAACTTAAAATGCTTAAATATAAGATATGAATGACTTATTTATAATTATTTTTCGTTTTCATTTTACAAAAAACAATTGCTACAGAATTTTATCGAATTGTATTCAGGATAATAAAATCAGTATAATGATTAAAACATTAAATGGTTTTAAAAAATTAAATATTCTATCATTAATGGAAGAATGTGAAAGATTCTAACAAAATATTTTTTGCTTGAACCAACCAATTTACCATTGATTTGGCAAAATTTCCTACCACAACATGATACACTTTATATTTCAAATTGGATATAATATCGAAATTCGAACTCAAACTTGATTGCAATGTTCGCAATTTCAAATTAAAATGCTTAAACATAAGATATGAATGACTTATTTATAATTATTTTTCGTATTCATTTTACAAAAAACAATTGCTACAGAATTTTATCGAATTGTATTCAGGATAATAAAATCAGTATAATGATTAAAACATTAAATGGTTTTAAAAAATTAAATGTTCTATCATTAATGGACGAATGTGAAAGATTCTAACAAAATATATATTGCCTGAACCAACCAATTTGAATAAATACCTTTTAAAATCCGTACGCTTTAAATTACATAAATGGTACGAATGACAAAAAACTCAGCCATGTATAATAAAAACCAATTAATTGAAAGGGAATTAATATAAATTCAATATATATATATATATATATATATATATATATTCAGAATAGATATGCTAGTTTATGTAAAGAAATTTATTCGGGTAAAATGAGTTTTAACTCTATAAACACAATTTACCATTTAAATACTGTTTGTTGCGGAGAACTTATATATATGCAGGTATGTATTAGGTGTTGCGAACCTAGTAACAAATTAGTTCATTTGTGACCAGAAGGATAAACCAGAGACAGTATGAACGGAATATATAATCTCATGCACATTCGTTTCGTGCTTACTGGCGACTCATCAGCAGAAGCCAGTATTACGCCCTTTAACCACTATATATTTGGGTGAAGAATGTGGGATAATAGGACGGTAAATCTCCTAATTATAGGTTTATCCTTCTGGTCACAACTGAACTAATTTTTTACTGGGTTCGCTAAATCTATTACATACTTGCGAGATGATACAATGATATGCATATATTTGAAGAGGTTTTGCCAAACGTGTGCAATATTGAAAATCGATAAAAATAGTAATTATTGATAATCGAATATAAGTTCGGCATTTTTTTTGTGGTGAGCTCAGGGATTTTCGTAGGCTGTAATGAGTGCAACTATGCAAAAAGAGGTCAGCTGCATAAAATAATTTCCTTTATTCCACATTCTTCACCAAAATATATAGTGGTTAAAGGGCGAAATACCGGCTCCTACTGATGAGTCGCAAGTAAGCACGAAAATAATGTGCATGAGATTATACTTTCCGTTCATGCTGCCTTTGGTTTATCCTTCTGGTCACATTGTTTGCACACATTGCTACTACAGCTCTATACACTTCACATTTAAAATTGGGTATAATATTAAAATTCTAACTCAAACTTACTTTCAAGTTTGCAATTTTAACTTAAAGATTATAACCTTACGAAATATATGTCTTATTTTAGATAATCTTGCATATTCAATTAAAAAAACAAAGGCTACTGAATTTTCGCAAATTGTATTCAGGATATGAAAGGAAGTATACTGATTAAAACATTAAACCGTTTATAAAAATAATTTTTTTAAATTATTAATGGAAGAATGTGAAAGATTTTACCATAAATATTGCTTGCTTTGACCAACCTGTTTCCACAAATACCTTTTAATCGCCGTACGCTTTAGATTGCAGAAATCGTGCGAATGATACAAAACTCAGTCATATATAATTAACGCCTATCAATTGAAAACGAATTAATAAAAAAGATTAATGATTGATTCAACTTTGTCAAAATTGTAAGCGATCAATTCACATAAAGTGACATTTGACCAATTTTAAATTTAAGCATATATTTAACTTGCTATTATGCAATGAAAAGCAGTATCAGGCAGACATATTTGACACGTAAATAGTTGAATCCGAGTACATTTCTTCAAATACGAAGCAAACACGTGCTGAAACCAACCATAAAGACAATATTGAGTTCAATTTTTTTAGGTTAAAAATTTTCAAATCTCAAGGTGTAAACAATCTGTAGAAAGGTTTGGCATTGAAAGCAAATGTCACAATTGTTACACGAAATTATTAAGCGAAAACACAATCTGTCATAAAGATCTAATAACCTAAATTATTAAAGTGCAATATCGCACAAATATATATATATATATATATATATATGTATATATATATATATATATATATATATATATATATATATATATATATATAGGAAGAGAGAAAACATTCAGTAAATAAATTGGATAATTTCCCTCTGTATCTACATTATTTTCTAGATTTACTTTAATTTTAAAATTCTAAGCATTTTGGCTTAATTTGTTAGTGTCTAGGCATGCCTACTGGTATATAAATGTAATTCATATTCTTTAATAGAGACGTGATTGTTACCTGATTAGTCTTTTATTGTTAGATTGAGTCTTGAAAAGCTGTTGGCCTTCGTATCGTAGTGCGCATGAGTTTTGCATTGTCCTTTGGTAGTAGCGTAGGTTTGGCAGATTGCAGTGATGCCGTCTGCGGAGCTGCTTTTACTCCAGTTTGTCACTCGTACCAAGGCGTATTTCCTTCTTTAAATCATGTTTGCGTGCTTGGAATAAGCACCAGACCCATTTTATCTAACCAATCACCGAACAGCATAGCAAAACTACCGCCAGTCGCACGCACTGACGCGTTTTCATTCTCACAGTACGACGGCAAAAAAATAAATGATTGCGCGGGTGGTGGTAACAATTCTTTAAATCAAGTTTGCCATCTTGAAGTAAACACCAATCCCAATCTGCATTTAACCAGTCGGCCCCAAACCTATTAGTGTTAGCAAGCCCCATAGATGCCAGTTCGCTAGAAGTCCTAACATTCACAGTAGAGTCTGTTTTGCCTACATTGTTATCTGTGTCAATAAGATTTAAATCCATTAGGTCCTGCCCTAAATGAAATACATCTTCTAATTTAATATCGGCATTCATGATCAAGAATTATGATACTCAAATTGACAATTATTTTATCCGTTTGGAAGGTGAAAGTTGGAAAGCTATATCTTCAGCAATAATCTGCTTTGATGTGTACGTGACCCACAATAATAAATAAATTACCTGTTCCAAGACTCCTCCTCAGTGTTTTATTATATCAGAACACAAGGCAAGTGTCGAAAGATGTTTATTGTGCAATGTTGTAATCGTTTATTATGGAGAGAAATGTTAAAAATGCAGCAAACGAAAATCTACAACCAGCTCGGAAGCACGATACTCAAAAACTGAAAATAGCGCACAATTATAAAAATCAAGTCTTTAAACAAAGAATGTTCTGGAAAATAAAAAGAAAAAATTCTTTTTAAATAAAGTTGTTACAATCAGCTATGGTGGTTTAAATTTATCATTCAAGGTCATTTTATAAAAGGCGGAGGATTCAACATCCTCTACACACACCACCTTCTCAAAAAAAAGAGAGGAACGACTAATAGTAGATGTAATCATCGTTCTTCGGCTGACGTAGTATTCTTCCAGATCGTTTTGTGCATACTGGCGCCCCTGACGTCGTCATCTCGCCCGATATAACATTCGCTGGTTCTTCAATATCATCTGGTGTCGACAAATAATTTTCATGCTGTGATTCAGTAGAATAAGATTTTGATATGTTAGACAACGGTTTTTCAAATTGCTGCATTTCATTATGTGTCTGCAAGATGGGATTGCACACCTCAGATTCGCCCATGGAACGGTCATTCAACGCATCTTTTAATTCGGTCACACCGTCAATCCAGATAAACTGGGGAATACAGCGATCCAACGTAACACAATCCTCAATGCCATTTATTTCTATGATGACATTCTTATCAGTCATCCTCTTGACCTTGTATGGTCCTTTGTAAAATGGTGTTAGGCAGTTTTTTCTATTCTCATTAGTAATATAAACATGCGATGCCGATTTTAAATCAGAGGACACATAGCATTTAGTTTTAGGTTTTCTAGTTTTGGTTGGGGCCAAACGACACATCTTGTCTCTAAGTGCTCCTACAAACCAATCTACATAACTAGAAGCCCAATCAAGACTACTTGGAGTTTCAATTAGAAGATCTCCAGGCAACCTTAATGGTTCTCCATAAACTAATTCTGCAATGGAAGTTCCTAATTGTGCCCTATATCTGTTGCGCATGGCGAGTAGTACTATAGGAAGATCGTGTATCCAGCTTGTTCCACTAGTACACCTTAATGCAGCTTTCAGTTCACGATGTAACCTTTCTACCATCCCATTTGCTCGTGGGTTATACGCGCTAGTATGAATTATAGTGATTCCCATGACGTTGAGAGATCTTACGAAAAGCTCTGACATAAATTGACTACCACGATCACTAGTGACCTTTTCCGGAACACCATAACGCGATATCCAATTATGTAGAAACGCGAACAAAACTTCTTGTGCTGTCATGTCTTTTAAAATCGCCACTTCAAATTGACGACTAAATCTATCTACCATAGTCAGCAAGTATTTGTTTCCGTTTACTTCAGGCATCTCAACAATGTCTATGTGTACGTGTCTGAACCGTCCATTTGGTATTCCAATGTTCTTTATATCGGTCCTGGTATGTCTCCACACCTTACACGTTTGACACTTGGTACAGGCTCTTACCCATACCCGTATATCTTTAGACATATGTGGCCATACGTATCTGTCGTTGATTAATCGTATGGTGGCTTTAATGGATGGATGACCCATGTTATGTAATACTTGGATAATCTTGGCCCGTAACTCCAATGGCACATATGGTCGTGGTTGACTTCTAGATGTTTCGCATAACAACCACTTGCCACTTATGAGCTTACGCACATATCCTGGTCTTTTGGACAATACCAATGTAAAGGGATCCAGTCCTTGCGCTTCTTCGATTTGACTAACGAAATCGTGCATTGATTCTTCTAAACTTTTCAAAGGACCTTGAAATATCGTATCGACATCAGCTTCATTCGGTCGGCTTAGTGCATCTGCAACCACATTCTCTTTACCAGCAATATGAGACACAGTGAAATCAAACTCTGCTAACCGTGTTATTTGGGAATTTACTCTACGAGAGTAATTAAGCCTAGCTGTCTTACCAAGTATGCTGATCAATGGCTTATGATCGGTCAATAACTTAAACTTGTGACCATCTAAGTAATGCTCGAAGTGTAACACTGCGGCATACACGGCTAGAAGCTCTTTGCCAAACGTATCATAACGTTTTTCTCGATCAGTAAGCTTACGGCTATAAAACCCAATCGGTTTTACTACGTCCCGATCTCTTTGCTGTAGCACTGCTCCTAATGCAACATCTGATGCATCAGTGATTAGTTCGAAAGGTTTTTCCCAATCTACAGGTGCTAATGTGGTTACGTCACTTAACATATCCTTGGCCTTTTGGAAATTTTCTCGGTCTTCTTGACTCAAGATGATAGGCCAAGACTTCTTGATCGTGCTCTTTTCAAGAGTGAGATGTCTTGTTAACGATCCAAGAATTCCGGCTAGACCTGGAATGAATCGACGATAATAGCTGATCATGCCCAAGAACCTTCGCAACTGGCGTACTGTTCTGGGTTCAGTTACGTCCTTAATGGCTTGGACCTTATCTTCCAAAGGCTTAATTCCGTCTTTGGAAAGTATATGACCAAGGTATTTAACTGAAGAGCAACCAATATTACTCTTATTAGGTTTGACCACTAATCCATATTGTTCCAGCCTGGTCAAAACCGTTTCCAAATGCGTGCGATGTTCGTCTCGTGAACGACTAAAAATTATTATGTCATCAATATATACTCTCGCAAATGGACAATTCTGAAGGATTTCTTCAGCCAAACGCTGGAATGTCTGACTGGCGTTTTTCAAACCAAAAGGCATTCGAAGAAATTCATGCGATCCCCCTCCTGGAAATCTGACTGCGGTGAGTGGTATCGAACTTTCTTCCATTGGTACTTGATAGTACGCTTTCTGGAGATCTAAAGTTGAATAAACCTCATATCCCATTATATCTCGGAGCAAAGTACTCTGGTTAGGGAGAGGATAAGAATCACCCTTTGTCACTGAGTTTAATAGACGATAATTCCCACAAACCCTCCATTGACCCGGTTCAGGTTTGGGAACTACCACTATTGGGGAAGCAAAATTGGAATTTGACCTTCTACAAATCCCCTCTTCGCGCAATTGATAAAATTCTGACACAGCTACTTGTTGCTTGTGTTGTGCCAATGGTTGAGCCTTTGGTGAACAAGGTAACGGAGCTACCAATTCTATCTGGTGTTCTACTCCTATTTTCAAACCTATTCTTTTGGCACTAAAAGGTTGAAACACTGCTAGGTGCTTCTCGATTATATCAGCAAAGTCATGTGCGACTGTTGGACGAGGTAAGAGGACTGTTCTAACTGCCGACACGTTAGACTCATTATTTATTGATGTCCCTACGCCTTCTGTGATAGTCCTAGCCTTGGGGTCTAATGCCAGCTTGAAATGTGTCAAGAAATCCATGCCAATGATATGGTCCTTGACATCGGCTACTAGAAAATTCCATAGGAAAGAAGATTTCTGGCCTAATGTTACCGACATTTCTTTCATCCCTTTTACTTCAATTGGACTACCATTCGCGGCCCATAGTTGATAATCAAATGTGGGGCAATCTGCTTCCACCACGTCTGACCTAACTATGCTTACCTCCGCACCCGTGTCTATGAGAAATTCTAATCCAGATAATTCATCCTTAATAATGAACTTGTTGCTGGACACTCCGGCAATGTTTTCAAGATCCCCGCTTAGTGAGAATCGGACTCTCTTGCCTTTTATCTGGGTGCTATTTATACTAGTCGCCTCTTTTGCTTTGAGTATGCCTTTTAAAGGCATATCTGGGAGCCTTTGCAATGGAACCCCCCCTACGGCTCCTACTAGTGGGGGTTTTTCCCTTTTCCCGGTGACGGATTTCTCTCAACCGGTTTTGTGCTTCCTTTCCATTTGGGTCCACCTAATCGCGGGTAATTATAATTTTCATCTTGGCACTTCGCACTGCGTCCATATTCGCCCTGTGCCTTACCCCATCCGCGTGGCCCTTCGAAGCGTTGACGCGAGTGACTCCTTCGGCGTCTAATATCCTGGACCTGACTCTGAAGTTGTGCGACATCACTACGCAAGCTAGCAACTTCCCTACATAAGAAACGCAAACTTTCTTGTGTGGTCAGGTGGTTTTCGGTATCTGCCCTGACTGGCTGCATCGTTACAGAATCTGCCATTACAGCATGTACTTGTGGTTCTTGCTGTTTATACACGCCGTCTAACCCTCTGAGTTTTGTCGGCCAATCTATGTTCATTGTGTCAAACACTTCCATTGTTGTTCTGAGCCTAACTGGTAACTCAGCTGTAAAAATGGAGTTGACTACATCACTAGATATATTCAACCTGGAAGCTTTCGTGCAAAGGCGTTCATAAAATTCGGACGGTAACTGACGTCCCATTTTTTCTAAGCGTAATAATTCGCACATTTGCGCTGTTCTTCCAGGCTGATATCTCTGTTGAATTTCTGCCATTAATAACTCAAATGCGTTGTACGGCTTTTCTTTCACAGTTCTGTCTCTGAAATTTTCCAAAGCATTTCGGAAATTCTCAGGCAATGCCATCCATGCTGCAACAAATTTCTCCATAGGGTTCACAATACAATAAGCCTCAAATATCATTTGGGCATCTCCTACCCAACTTGCATGTTTCTCTGACTTATACTGTGGTAGACTAAATATTCTTGGACTGGCGTGGTCGCCAAATTTTGTTGAGGCCCCTAACCTATTGGTATTTGTAAGCCCCATAGATGCCAGTTCGCTAGAAGTCCTAACATTCACAGTAGAGTCTGTTTTGCCTACATTGTTATCTGTGTCAATAAGATTTAAATCCATTAGGTCCTGCCCTAAATGAAATACATCTTCTAATTTAATATCGGCATTCATGATCAAGAATTATGGTACTCAAATTGACAATTATTTTAGGCGTTTGGAAGGTGAAAGTTGGAAAGCTATATCTTCAGCAATAATCTGCTTTGATGTGTACGTGACCCACAATAATAAATAAATTACCTGTTCCAAGACTCCTCCTCAGTGTTATATTATATCAGAACACAAGGCAAGTGTTGAAAGATGTTTATTGAATAATGTTGTAATCGTTTATTATGGAGAGAAATGTTAAAATGCAGCAAACGAAAATCTTCAACCAGCCCGGAAGCGACGATACTCAAAAACTGAAAATAGCGCACCATTTTAAAAATCAAGTCTTTAAACAAAGAATGTTCTGGAAATAAAAAGAAAAAATTCTTTTTAAATAAAGTTGTTACAATCAGCTATGGTGGTTTAAATTTATCATTCAAGGTCATTTTATAAAAGGCGGAGGATTCAACATCCTCTACAGCTGTTTGTTTAAAGTATCTTTGGTTTTTTCCGTGGATATAACTTTATTGGAGCTTCTGAGCTAAGTCCTTTCGGGATTTTTTATGATGGTCGCTAGCATGAGGGGATACCATAGCAGTAAGTGGCTTGTTCCAACCACTGTGTTTCATACATGGGCTTTACTTTACCGTCGATTGCCGGGAACTTGTCTTTGATCGGATACAGTAGCAATTTATTATTCAAACCACCCTGTGTTTGTTACGTGGACATTTTTACCACGTCGCTTATAGGTGAAGGCGTTTCGTGATGCCGTGTGATAGCAATTACTATGATTTGATAAACTTTCTGCAAGTTGCGTGTTCCAGTCGCCTTTTATTTCTTACATGACCATTTCTTCATCCTGCTTAATAAAACAGTTCATTTCGTGATGTAGTATGATGTGCATTGCAAATATAGGACACAGTGGCAATAAGATGCTTGTTACTGCCGAATTCCTTTTTACGTGTGATTTGCTTTCTCGCACTTTTTGGGGCAATTCATTTCGGGATGCTGTAAGATGGAGATTACTATGATTGGATATAGTGGCATGTAGTTCATCGTTCTATCAATTTTATACTTCTTTTGTGGTCATTGCTTTCTTTTCGCTTGAGGAGCAGTTGGTTTCCAGATGCTATTTGATGATCAGTGTTATGATGGGATGTAATAGCAATACGAACCTTGTTACATTTACGTTTAATTTCTTACATAGACATTACCCTGTTGCCGTTTGCAGACTATTCGGTTTGAATGTTCTATTTCAGTTAATAATATTACTGGATATCATTGCAGTTAGTTTCTTGTTCCAACCAACTTATCTTTCGTACGCGGACATTACTATTACATCGTCTGTGGGACAACTGTTTCCGGGATTTTGCATGATTGTCATAGCTACGATGGAATGCAGTAGAAGTTTCCTGTTCCAACCACCTTGTGTTTGCTACGTAGTGATCACGTCGCCTTTATTTCAAGTCGTTTCGAAATTTTGTATAATGGTCATTACTTCATTGATATAAACTTTCACACAGTTGCTTGTTCCAATTACATTGTGTGTCTTACGTGACAGTACCTTGTGGCCGTTTGTGGGACAATTTCTTTTAGAATGTTATGTGATGGTCGATACTATTACTACATATCGTTTTAGCGAGTTGCTTGTTCCAACCAAATTGTCTTTCCTGTGTGGTCCTAACTATTACGTCACTTGTGGGACTACTGTTTTCGGGTTATATTTTCAGTCGTATACGGTAGAAGTTTCTTATTCCAGCCACTATGTGTTTGTTATATAGTCATTATCACGACGCTTGAGGATCAAATCGTTTCTGGATGTTGTGTGATGGTCATTACTTAGATTATATAAAATTGCATCAAATTACTTTTTCTAACCACGTTGTTTCGATTACGTGAGCGTTACTTCGTCGTCTCTCGGAACGGTTCGTTTCATGATGCAGTGTGATTTTCATTGCTATCATCATATGGTGCTTGTTACAAACACCTTATGTTTATTACGTGGGCATTACATTCTCGCCGTTTGTGGGGCAATTCGTTTGGGGATGCTGTGCGGTTTTGTCATTTATATGATAGGTTACAGTAAACACACACTGCTTGTTCTAACCACCTATTGTTCCTTACGTGGTCATTATTTTCTCGTCATTTGTTGAATTCTGTTCGGGATGCTGTGTTGTGGTTATTGCTGTGTTTGGATACTGTTGCAGCGGTTTAACTTTACCAAACACTTACACATTACTCTCTCTCGTCACCATGTTCACTTATAGTTGAAGCAAGTGGCTTCATTTAACCAACTGATATTTCCTACTTGATCGTTACTTTCTTCCCACTTGTTTGACAATTCGTCTGGGATGCTGCTTTATGATTTGTAACATGATTATATACAGTAGGGTCTTGTTTCAACCACATTGTGTTAATTACGTGGACATTACTTTCATTTCCCTTTGGAATTAATTCATTTCAAGTTTCTATGTGACGGTCATTGCTATATTTGTATAGTGTCAGAAAGTCGTTTGTTCCAACCGCCTTGTGCTTCTTTTGCGGGAAACACTTCCTCTTTACTTGTGAAGCATTTTATTTCGGAATTTTGTGTGATGGCCACTAATATAATGTGGCCTTGTTTCTCGCCGTTGATAGGACAATTCGTTTAAAGATGCTGTATGGTGGCCTTTGCTGGCATGTGATAAAGTTGTAGGCAGTTGTTCTTTCATACACCTTGTGCTTCTTCCTTGATCAATACTCTATCGTCGTTTGTTGGATTGTTCGTTTCTGGACGTGTCATGATGGTATGCAGAAACAGTAATTCCTGGGTCCAAACAACTTGTGTTTCGTACGTAGGATTATTATCTCGTAGTTGTTGAAGCAATACGTTTCGTGATGCTGGGTGGCGCTCATTGTATGGCGGAAGACAGTGGTGCCAACTTGCCTGTTCCAAATATCATTTTTTTACGTAGATATTACTTTCTCGTCGCTTGTGGGATAATTCGTTTCAAGACGTGTGAAGTCATTTTGTTTATGCAATACATTAGCAGAAGTTCGTTGTTCCAAGCACTGTGCTCTGTATGTTGAAGTTATTTTCTCGTCGATTATGCGACATTTCGTTTCGTAATGCTGTGTGGAGGTCCGTACTTTGAATGGATCCTGTAGCGACAAATTCCCAGATCAACCACCTTTTATTTCTTACATGGAAATTGCTTTTATTGTCGTTTGTAGGAAATTTCTATGATGGAATTTAATACTGGTAAGTTACTTGTTACAATTACACTGATTTTTACATGGGCATTATTTCCTCGTCACTTCTGATTAAATTCTTTCTGAATGATTGGCGTAGTTCGTTTTTATGATGGTATACAGTTACAGAAAGTTGCTTGTTCCAAAAACCATGTTTCTTACTTTGGCATTATTTTCGGACCGTTTGTGGGACAGTTCCTTTCGGGGTGCTGGATGATAGGATACATTAAAAGCAATTTTGTTGTTCCAAACACGTTGTATTTCGTACGGTGGAATTATTTTTTCGTCGAATGTTGGACAAGTGGTTTTGAGTAGCTTTGTGATATTTATCGTTACAATGGGATCCAATAGCAGGAAGTTGCTTTTACCTACCCTAATGTGTTTCTTATTTTAGCGTTACTTTCTTTTAGTTTGTTAGAAGGTTCTTTTCGAGATGATGTTAGATGACCGTTGTGATGATGCGATAAAGTTTCAGTATGTGCTTTGTTCTTCCTTTTGTTTCTTTTGTGAGCATTACTTTCTCTTCGTTTGTGGAGAATTTGGTTTGAATATGCTGCGTGATGGTCATTATTTTGATTGGATACAGTAGCAATAGGTTGCTTGTTCCACCTTATTGTTGCCATGGCTGTTAATTTATCATCTCTTGTTGGATGATTGATTTAGCTCGTTGAATTATGTTTATGAGTGTAATGTTTTCGCTTAAATTGGAAGCATCGGTGCTCCACTTAATTTCTATGAATTAACGAATCTTTGACTACTAATACGAGCTTATTAATTTGGCAGTTTTAAGTTCTTTTTATTTTCCGGTATGCTTCTTATTTGTGTAGAAGGTGTTGCGCCCATAGTAACAAATTATTTCAAATATGACCAGAAGGATAAACCAAAGAAAGTATTAAAGTAAGCTTGATCGAAGTTGTTCAGTATCTTTAATTACTTCAATGCTTTCTTTGTGCTCTTTTTTCAGTAGAGAATGAAAGTCTGACAGTCAGATTGTTAGATCTTGATACAAACGCTGCAGTTCAGGTTTTTATTCATATAGTCTGGTCAATTTTATATTTTGGCCGCTTGCTTGGAGTGAGTCATCTATCATTCTTTTCTTCAATAAAGTCAAACGTGTTTTGTGTGATGATCATCATGGTATAAGCTTGACTCCAGTCGAATCTGTTTTTTCGATCTTCTTACGCTGTCCTTGCTATTCGCCTGAATCATATATTAGAGAAGAACAAGCCGTTTTCCGTTCAGAACGATTTTATATAGATGTTGAACAGCGACATGTATAGCACCGTTCCACAATAGTCGTCTTTCTGGGCTTCATGGGTGCATTTGACTAGGTAGCTCGCAATTTTCTATTCGGTATTCTGTCAAAACTGGTGTCCACCAAATTTATTAATATAATTTACGCTCTCTCCACTAACACATCAGGTCGTGTTAAGGTCTATAATGAATTAACTCACAACTTTACTACCAGCAGTGGTGTTCGTCAAGGTTGTCCCCTTTCTTCTTTGTTTAACTTTATAGTATATGCTATTATGAACTACACTCTTCTACACGTTCAAGATGCAGCTGTTAATCTTACCCTAGGCGATATATTAGTCCATATTGATTGTGCAGACGATATAGTACTACTATTCAACAATCAAGAGTCTGCACAGGACACCTTGAGTAGATTAGCTAACGTTCGCACCCTCTAAATGTCAGATACTTTTACAGGATTACACAACACCGTCCAATTCTTCGGTTGCAGATTGAAGATCTGGACATGGTTGACAAATTTACAATAACATAAGCAATACGTCTGACAAGGTAAGTGTGGTAATCGCAAAAGCTAGAGAAGCTTTCTCGAACCTTCTCCATTTATGGAGAAATGAGAGTATTTCACTGTCTTAAAAGTCATGTTTATAATGCATATGCACGCGCAGTCTTATTATACGCTAGTGAGACTTGGCCCCTTAGAGTTGATGATTTTATGAGAAGCATATCAAATGTAGGTAACCAACAACATATAACCAATTGACGGTTGCGTGACAATTGATTGCACTCGGTAAAATCTTGTTATCTATACATTTCCATGTGCACAACCTGTGGTTTTCATTGTTTGATGCGTTCTCACTGGTCACACATGGCTTTGAAGCCGTCCATATACTGCTTGTTCAAAAGAAACAAGCTGAGCACTTGGGAATGTAACGGAATCAAGATTTTACCGTTCTACGAGTGCTATTCAATTTCCCGCAACCGTCATTTTTGGTATCAGCTCGAACAACGACAACCCTACAAAACATATAACCACACTGATATCCTTAGACGTACTTGTGGATCGCCAAATATGTGCTCCTCGTTAGAATAACAAATAAGGCTCCATCAACTACGTTGGATCGGTCAAGTTTTGCACATACCATCAATTGGATTTCTCAACAAGGTACTCTCTCTCTCTCATAAATTTCTCTTAAAATTTGTATGCTTAAATAATTTTTTTTCTTGATTTTTTGTTTCTCTTCCATTGGTTATATGGCAGTGAAACATTAGTTATTAATGACTTTTGTATTGCCGTGTATCATGATGCCAATGATGATGATTTAGATTTAGTATATTATATGTAGAGGTTGCTAATATAAATGCCCTACTGGTACATATTCTATCGACAACTATAGCTTCATTTTTAATACTGAATGAGCAATGCCAAATCACACCCGAACGGTCTGCTTTGAATGCAAAATTCAATTTAAAAAAGAACTTTCCGCTAGTGCGACTGATTTATTTACCGTTGATGAGATAAATCCTGTTAATGATCGACACGCTACAGCAAGCATGTCGCCTGCAAGCTTGAGGTATGATTATCATCATTATGATCATGCAGAGCAATAGAAAAGTCACCGCTATATGACCAAAATAAGAGAAGCAAATAACGAGTAAGTTGTTAAATAACTACACAAATTATTATTTAGTAATACAAATTATTAGCAAAATTTATGGAGAATACATAGTTACTATGAGTATGTTTACCCAGATAGCATTCAGAAGTGAGGCAAACTAAACCTATACACAACACAATAACGATCAAGTCAGCATTAAGGCAAGACAACTCAGGATATAATGAATTTATTTGAATGTTAATTAATAGCGTTTGTGACTGATTTCATTTCGTGGATCACGCGACACCTCTCAATTGCAATAATGATCAAATCATATATTTACGTGCTAAATTTTTCCAATAACAAAGAAAGTGGAATAATAGGACGGTACAATCTCCTAAGGAATATTTGGACGGTACAATCTCCTAAGGAATAATACTTTACTTTACTTTACTGCGGCTGACTCCTTTTGGAGGATAAGCCGGCTCCATTGATTTCATGGAGTTTCTTGGGAATTTGGTACAAGTGGTGTCCCCTCACCACTCGGCTTTTTAATCGAGGACGCACCTCTAGCCTTTGCACATCCAAGCGCAGTCTGCAAGGCAGCAGTAAGTTGCATGGTTGCCGTTGGCTGTTGAGAGCTCATTCGCCTTTCGAATGTACGGGGTACTGTCCAGGAGTCCATGTAATCCTGTGGCTGTTGAACCCTTTTGTGGCGGGGAACACACGCCGAGTCATGGTGCCGTCTTCGGGCTCATGTGGTATTTTATAGGAGATCCGATTGCCGGTCAGAAATCCACCACGCCCTGGTGACACCACCGCCATAGCCCCGTTAGCCCATGTACGATCGGCCATCGAGACATGGTTGACACCGTCGTACCACGTCGTACCTATTAAGGAATAATAGGACGGTACAATCTCCTATGGAATAATAGGACGGTACAATCTCCTATGGAATAATAGGACGGTACAATCTCCTATGGAATAATAGGACGGTACAATCTCCTAAGGAATAATAGGACGGTACAATCTCCTATGGAAAAATAGGACGGTACAATCTCCTATGGAATAATAGGACGGTACAATCTCCTAGAATAATAGGACGGTACAATCTCCTATAATAATAGGACGGTACAATCTCCTAGGAATAATAGGACGGTACAATCTCCTAAGGAATAATAGGACGGTACAATCTCCTAAATAATAGGACGGTACAATCTCCTATGGAATAATAGGACGGTACAATCTCCTATGGAATAATAGGACGGTACAATCTCCTATGGAATAATAGGACGGTACAATCTCCTATGGAATAATAGGACGGTACAATCTCCTATGGAATAATAGGACGGTACAATCTCCTAAGGAATAATAGGATGGTACAATCTCGTAAGGAATAATAGGACGGTACAATCTCCTATGGAATAATAGGACGGTACACTCTCCTATGGAATAATATGACGGTACAATCTCCTATGGAATAATAGGACGGTACAATCTCCTATGGAATAATAGGACGGTACAATCTCCTATGAAATAATAGGACGGTACACTCTCATAAGGAATAATAAGACGGTACAATCTCCTGTGGAATAATAGGACGGTACAATCTCCTATGGGATAATAGGACGGTACAATCTCCTATGGAATAATAGGACGGTACAATCTCCTATGGAATAATAGGACGGTACAATCTCCTAAGGAATAATAAGACGGTACAATCTCCTATGGAATAATAGGACGGTACACTCTCATAAGGAATAATAGGACGGTACAATCTCCTATGGAATAATAGGACGGTACAATCTCCTATGGAATAATAGGACGGTACAATCTCCTAAGGAATAATAGGACGGTACAATCTCCTAAGGAATAATAGGACGGTACAATCTCCTAAGGAATAATAGGACGGTACAATCTCCTATGGAATAATAGGACGGTACAATCTCCTATGGAATAATAGGACGGTACAATCTCCTATGGAATAATAGGACGGTACAATCTCCTATGGAATAATAGGACGGTACAATCTCCTATGGAATAATAGGACGGTACAATCTCCTATGGAATAATAGGACGGTACACTCTCATAAGGAATAATAGGACGGTACAATCTCCTATGGAATAATAGGACGGTACAATCTCCTATGGAATAATAGGACGGTACAATCTCCTATGGAATAATAGGACGGTACAATCTCCTATGGAATAATAGGACGGTACAATCTCCTAAGGAATAATAGGACGGTACAATCTCCTATGGAATAATAGGACGGTACAATCTCCTATGGAATAATAGGACGGTACAATCTCCTATGGAATAATAGGACGGTACAATCTCCTATGGAATAATAGGACGGTACAATCTCCTAAGGAATAATAAGACGGTACAATCTCCTAAGGAATAATAGGACGGTACAATCTCCTAAGGAATAATAGGACGGTACAATCTCCTATGGAATAATAGGACGGTACAATCTCCTATGGAATAATAGGACGGTACAATCTCCTATGGAATAATAGGACGGTACAATCTCCTAAGGAATAATAAGACGGTACAATCTCCTAAGGAATAATAGGACGGTACAATCTCGTAGGGAATAAAAGGACGGTACAATCTTCTATGGAATAATAGGACGGTACACTCTCCTATGGAATAATAGGACGGTACAATCTCCTATGGAATAATAGGACGGTACAATCTCCTATGGAATAATAGGACGGTACAATCTCCTATGAATTAATAGGACGGTACACTCTCATAAGGAATAATAGGACGGTACAATTTCCTATGGAATAATAGGACGGTACAATCTCCTATGGGATAATAGGACGGTACAATCTCCTATGGGATAATAGGACGGTACAATCTCCTATGGAATAATAGGACGGTACAATCTCCTAAGGAATAATAAGACGGTACAATCTCCTAAGGAATAATAGGACGGTACAATCTCGTAAGGAATAATAGGACGGTACAATCTCCTATGGAATAATAGGACGGTACAATCTCCTATGGGATAATAGGACGGTACAATCTCCTATGGAATAATAGGACGGTACAATCTCCTATGGAATAATAGGACGGTACAATCTCCTAAGGAATAATAGGACGTTACAATCTCCTATGGAATAATAGGACTGTACAATCTCCTAAGGACTAATAGGATGGTACAATCTCCTAAGGACTAATAGGATGGTACAATCTCCTATGGAATAATAGGACGGTACAATCTCCACATTCTTTGACCAAATATATATTGGTTAAAGGGCGTAATACGGGCTCATACTGATGAGTTGCCAGTAAGCACGAAACGAATGTGCATGAGATTATACTTTCCGTTCATGCTGCCTTTGGTTTATCTTTCTGGTCCCAACTGAACTAATTTGATACAAGATTCGCAACACCTATAACATACTTGCATATATATTAGTTCTTCGCAACAAGCAGTATTTAACTGCTTTGAATCTAATTCGACAATAAATTGAGGGAGTGCGAATAATTGTGTTTCACAGCTAACAAATAAACCGATATATATGAGCAAACTCGAGACGTTTTGCATTTTTGATAAGGCATGTTTCATTGCATCTATTGACTTACCTGAAAGTATTGTGATATTTAGAATAACTTGAAAAAATATCATTTTTTGTTGTCTGTAAAATTTAAGGTTCACTTTCGTTTGGAACAAATTCTTAATGCAGACGAAGAGAACAGAAACTACACAAATTATTATTTAGTAATACAAATTACTAGCAAGATTTATGATGGAAAATGCATAGTTACTATGAGTATATTTACCCAGATAGCATTCAGAAGTGAGGCAAACTAAACCTATACAAAACACAATAACGATCAAGTCAGCATTAAGGCAAGGCAACTCATGAAATAATGAATTTATTTGAATGTAAATTAATAACGTTTGTGACTGATTTCATTTCGTGGATCACGCGAAACCTCTCAATTGCAATAATGATCAAATAATATATTTACATGCTAAATTTTTCAAATAACGCTTAATTTATTTCTGTAAGTTAATTTTTGAATAGTCACTCTTTTGTTGCAATACATATAAATTATATGAAATTCTCCTCAATAAATACACGTATACTATGCTGTTCTTAGTCAGTGGTTGCTGTTTTATAAAAGTGCTTTGAATATAATTCGACAATAAATTGAGGGAGTGCGAATAATTGTGTTTCACAGCTAACAAATAAACCGATATATATGAGCAAACTCGAGAAGTTTTGCATTTTTAATAAGGCATGTTTCATTGCATCTATTGATTTACCTGGAAGTATTGTGATATTTAGAATAACTTGAAAATATATCGTTTTTGTTGTCTGTTAAATTTAAGGTTCAGTTTCGTTTTGAACAAGTTTTTAATGCAGACGAAGAGAACAGAAACTACACAAATTATTATTTAGTAATACAAATTATTAGCTAACAAATAAACCAATATATGAGCAAACTCGAGACGTTTTCCATTTTTGATTAGGCATGTGTCATTGCATCTATTGACTTACCTGAAAGTATTGTGATATTTAGAATAACTTGATAAAAATATCATTTTTGTTGTCTGTAAAATTTAAGGTTCAATTTCGTTTGGAACAAGTTCTTAATGCAGACGAAGAGAACAGAAACAGCCTGCTGAAAGAATTAGAAGAGTTCGCGTCAAGAGGTGTGCCGGATATTCGTTCATTGCAGAAACATGCACTTGTGAGGCGCTATTTATTAGAATTTTGTTTTTTTACCACTTGCTTCGTCAATGGGAATCCATCCTTTAAAGCTTAACTAACTTTAACAAATTAAATTTAAGTGACTTTAAGAACTGTAGAAGGTGCCAGAATATACTGGCTCTGTTTTGTTATTATTCGCTCTAATTCGTTATAAAATTGTCTCATTTTCTTATTGGAATTTTAAAGTTCACTTGAGAAGATGTCAGAGCTAAAGTAAAGTTACTGGAGAGAGTGCTGTAGAAGCTCCAGTGTGTTAACCAGACTGCAAAGTTGAGTCGGCAACATGATATTTGAGCAATATATGGTGGTTAATAACGTTTTAATCGCTTCATTGGCCATGGCCAATCATGCCTATTGCGTCATGTTGAACAATGATGTTACTAAAATTTTTATAATTCTACTGATTCCACAGTCGATTAGGCCGATAGCTTTTATTGATAGACAAGCTAATATACACTAGTTTCAGGAAAAAGAAAAAAATAAGCCCTATGGCGCTGAGATTTTAATGCTGCTGCATGAATCTCACCATCATACGCCCAATGGATTTTCTCCGACCTTTATATGACCAAGATGAATACAGCAGCAATTCCTTAATTTTTTGTCATTTGGTGTCAGACTCTTCTGAAATCTCACTGTACCAATTACTTTACTACTTGGTATGTTTCTTCACGTAAATTTTTATGGTTATATTTTATTACTTATGATTAATATAATACACGAATTTGGCTATATATATATATATATATATATATATATATATATATATATATATATATATTGAATTAAAGAGTTCATTCTTTAAGAGGTTTACAACTTATCCGCTTTACCACCCTAACTATTACATGTATTTAAGTGCAATGACATGATTTTGAATCTATATATGTTGGCAGTATAAACTAAACATTGCCTGAGGTAGCAAAGACAATTCGTTCAGTATAACAGTTTCGTCCTAATGGGGAACTTGTAAAGTACTGGTTAGATTTTGTTCGAACCTGAGCACATTTGCTTCAGAGTCTGAGAATCTATGCACTGCGTCACAAGTACTGCATACTGCACGCACTTTAAAAAAGGTTTTGTGTAGTATTTCCTTGGGGCGAAGCATGATTCACATATCTTTCTAAATAGCCACCTCAGATTTTTCCATATAGAAGAAAGACAATGTCACCTGGGGAAGCGATATTGAATTTAAGATTTATTTGAGGCTTTTAATTATATATATATATATATATATATATATATATATATATATATATATATATATATATCTATATATATATATATTCTTTTGAAATGCGAGCTTTAATAAAATTCATTGTACTCTTCCTGTGTGCAAAAACAAAAAGAAATTTTATCAGATATAAGAAACGTTTCTTTCGCATAGTCTTCTCAAATATCTACTAATGAACATATCTTTATACATAAATTGGAAAGAAAAACAAGATAGAAATATGTGAACATAGAGAGAATTGAAAAACGGAAACCAGTCAACTGGATGTGACGCACGCAATTGATTGGTTTCCGTTTTTCACACTCTCTTTATGTTCACATATTTCTATTTTGTTTTGATTTCCAATTTATATATAAAGATATGTTCATTAGTAGATATTTGAGAAGACTATGCGAAAGAAACGTTTCTTATATCTGATAAAATTTCTTTTTGCTTGTTTTGTGTATAATCGTAACTCGTCGAGATCTATTCTGCTTTACGTTGCCGAATGAAAGCAAGGTGATATCGCATAATGCAAAGGAAGCCAAGACACGATGATCCATTACGCAATATGTCGGGCAGCTTAGTATTGACCTTTTAATTTGTTTATATACGAAATAATAACCAGTTCTGTTATTAGTTAGTTTTTGTTTTTTAAACTTATTTTTGTATTATATATCTCTAAATCCTATTAATAAAGTACGGACCGTGTCTTGACTTCTTAATTTTAACTGGAGCGCTCGTTCTAGCCGGACTAGGTAGACGATAATCGGTCTGCAGTTTAGAGGATATGCAATGACGGTGGAGCAATTTTAGATAGTCAAACTGTCCACTGCCCGACGCTGTGCGCACGTTTAAGCCATGTGTAAAATTATATTTTTGGCTATTCTTTCCTTGATGTGTATTAGCAAATTGCAGATAGTATACGGCAGAGGTGGCGCAGTGGACATATTTCCAGACGTCGAAGCAAATGCTACCCGGCTTGATCTCCAGGCGGGAAAACCTTGAACAGTACTTGACAAGTTCCAAATAAGGACTAAATCGTTCTGCTGGATGAATTTCGTTTGCTATCTGATGCAATGTTTGGTTTATACTATATATATATATATATATATATATATATATACAAAACAAAATAAACAATTTAAAGGTGGCGAGTGTAAAATAAGGAAACAATCAATCAGTTGCGGTCATCATCTCCAGAGGTGGCATTTAGGAAAATTTCTAAATGAAATAAAAGAACTGAGCTACTCCCATATGAAACTGTGGATTTACAAACTGCAGCCTGATTATTGCAAAGGGAAAACGCATTTTCGGGCTTTGCGCTCGAATTGATGATGATGATGCACGCAATTAAATGGTCATTCCCCTATGTCACTCAGCATTCAAAGTTTCTATCATTTTGCCTTTCAACATATATATATATATATATATATATATATATATATATATATATATGTGTGTGTGTGTGCGTGTGTGTGTGTGGATTGTGATCCGTCCAAATGTTAAGAAAGAGACAATTGTTTTATTACATATTGTTTATTCTTATTGGTTTTTTTAATTTCGGCATTTATCAGATCTGGATTCCTTCAGGCTATTTTTTCTAATCAGGATAAACGTTGACGTATAAAGAAACTAGTTTAAAATG
The DNA here is from genome assembly GCA_029291075.1 of Eudiplozoon nipponicum. Taxonomy (NCBI): domain Eukaryota; kingdom Metazoa; phylum Platyhelminthes; class Monogenea; order Mazocraeidea; family Diplozoidae; genus Eudiplozoon; species Eudiplozoon nipponicum. The sequence continues at coordinate 28,114 of JAQBSW010003044.1, forward strand.
AAAAATATCAAAGCTACTCAGTTAATGGAGAATTTGTCCAAGTCTTCCAATTCCAGCCAAATATACAGTCTGTCATATCTAGTCTTATCGGTAATAGTAGCATAAAATTTTCACGGACTAAATAAATACAGAGTGCCCTTTTGGAAAATTAAGGTATATCGCTCCAAGTTGATTCTTTTCACGTCTTTCACCATTTGCTCTGGTAACCTACTAGCTCCACGCGAAGCCAGGATGATAGTCTGTAGCATAATTAATGATATCATTCTTTCAGTGGAAGCACAGTTGTCTTTGTGAATTCTCGGACCATTGGATTTGGCCCGTATTAATGGAATGCTATAGCATTACCATTTTGGAAGGATGCTTTTGTATGACTGTCAACATCGGAAAAAAGTTTACGCTTTTTGTTTTGACTAACACAGACTGAGTTCCAGTGGTTTGTTCGTTGCTTCATTAGTTTGTTAATAAAACGTGTGATGTACTGTGGACCGAAGGAGAATTTCGCCAGCTGTATCCGAAATGTTTCCAACGAAAGAAATGTAACTTAGCTCGTGTTAGTCAAAACGCATATCAGGTAATTTTTAATAATTCAGTTTCGAAATATTTCATTCTGTTTAACTATATGCTTTAACCGGTTTTCAGCATCAGTTATGTATTTTGTAAACCTATTTTATCAAAGTTTACTTTTAACTTTTAATACAACCACTTAAGGCTGACGAAGATGATGAATGCAGTTCAACATTGCAAGCGCAATTGATCGATCAGTTGAGAAGTCAGCTTGAAGAACTTGAACTTTATGCCTATCAGGTGGGCAATTTTATTTGTTGAATTAGGATTTGCTCTAATTGAGCTGAGGTGCCAATTGTTTTGCTTATATACTGAACCATAGTATGTGTGGTTTGTTGAGACTTTTTTTACTGCAATTAAAATTTGCTTTACAGAATTTGGCGCGGTATTGTTACTGCAGGCAACTCCAACTCTATATTCGATTCTGCGTCCTTTCCTTCCCCTTCCTCTTCTCAATCTTACAATAACTCTCTTTTAGATACTATAAATATGGTTGGTTTAGATCATAACACTGAGCCCAATACTAGTTTGCGAAATATCGAAAATGGTTCTTGTAGACGATCATTCATTAAACCTAAGTTAGGTTTTAACGTAGTCGCATTTAATGTGCGAACATTAAAACAACTTGGACAGCAAGAATCTCTTGCTCGTACGTTGGATAAATTAGAAATCGACATATGTTGCGTATCTGAAACCAGAATACAGGATCCTACGTGTATTACAGAACTAGTTGCACCATCCCTATCTACGCGTTATTGGCTTCGAACATCTGGTTCCACAGAGTCCTCTCAAGCCGGTAAATGGGGCGTTGGTATTGCCCTTAGCGCGCGAGCTGAAGCTTGCTTAATTGAATGGATCCCTTTAAATAGTCGATTGTGTGCGGCACGTTTAAATACATCTACTAAAATCAAAGCAAAAAACCGTTATCATCGTTGCCTCTTCGTTGTATCTGCATATGCTCCTACCGATTGCAGCACAGAAGAAAGCAAGGACGCTTTTTACTCCGAATTAAGCTCCTTACTAAGTAAAGCACGAAGTTCGGATATAGTCCTGGTTATGGGTGACATGAATGCTCAAGTTGGTCGCTTAAGAAACACAGAATTTCATTTAGGTGGAAGATACACTCTAAGCTCGACTCGCAATGATAATGGTGAACGGCTTTAGGATAGCTGCGCCGAACATAGACTATATTTAAGTAGTACAAATTTCAGACGTAGTGTTAAACGTTGTGCTACATGGCGTCCTCCAGCACCCGGACAACGGTGGACTCAAATAGATCATGTAGCAATTAGTTATAGATGGCGTGGTTGCATCCAGGATTGTCGCTCTTTTTGGAACACTTATGTCGACTCGGACCATGCACTTATCCGTTGTAGATTTGCTCTAAAATTTTCCGAGAAAATAATTAAGAATAAACCCCAAATTGATGTAGGCAAACTCGAACAACCGTCCATCCGACAAAACTTTGAAAATATTCTTAAGGCTAATCTAACTGGTCTGAATAGCGAAAATCCGAATATACTTTGGTCCAAGATAAGTTCCACTATGCACAATGCAGGTACTACTGTATGTGGCATAGCAGGCCCCCGTAGAAATAATCACTGGCTCTCTGTAAAATCTATGGAGATACACGAAATAAGGCGCCAAATTCCACCTGGCTCGACTCATAATAATACCCGTCGCAATATAAGACACCAACTTAAGCGCAGTCTAAAAGGCGATCTCGAAAACTTTTGGAACAGAAAGGCTGAAGAAATGGAAGTAACTTTCGCGTCAGGTAATAGTCGCTGTTTGTTCCAAATTATCCGCGCAACAAGTCCGAGAAAGTTAAAAGTTAGCGAAACTATAAATGATAGTAACAACGAATTATTAACCGATAAAATAAGTCGTCTTGACAGGTGGGCTGAACACTTTAGAGATCAATTTTCTTGGCCACCCGCGTCAGTTCCACTTCCCGAAAGCATGTCTGCATCAACAGTGTGGAATGTTAGTCCCGAAGAACCATCCGAGTTAGAAGTACGCGATGCAATCCTATCTCTTAAGCGCCGCAAAGCCGCAGGCCCCGATGATTTACTTCCGGGATTTTTTAAGGATGGTGGCGATATAATTTCAGGAGCGTTGACCAAACTTTTTCATACTATATGGAATGACGAAACCGTACCATTTGACTGGAATGAGTCGACCATCATTCCCATCTTCAAAAAAGGCAATCGTAATTCGTGCGATAACCATCGTGGTATAAGTTTGACTCCGGGCGTATCAAGGTTATTTGCTTCGATTATCCTACGTCGTCTTAGCGCTTCACGTGAATCACAAACAAGAGAAGAACAGGCCGGATTCCGCGCAGGACGGGGTTGTATAGATAATATTTTTACGTTAAGGCAAGTTCTCGAACAGAGACATTTATATCACCGTTCCACAATAGTCGTCTTTCTAGACTTCAAGGGTGCATTTGATTCGGTGGATCGCAATGTTTTATTCCATATCTTGTCGAAAAGCGGTGTGCTCACTAAATTTGTTAATATTATACGAGCTCTCTACAAAAATACTTCTGGTCGCGTTAAGGTTTACAACGAATTAACGCATAACTTTACAACCAGCAGTGGTGTTCGTCGAGGTTGTCCACTTTCCCCATTTTTATTTAATTTTGTAATCGATGCTATTATGAACAACACTCTCTCACACATTCAGGACGCTGGAGTTGAAGTTCTCCCGGGAGATAAACTAGTCGATCTTGACTATACGGACGATATCGTACTATTATTCGACAATCAGCATGCTGCCCAGACCACCTTAAATAGATTATCAAACGTTGTTCCGTCTTTCGGTATGAAATTCGCACCCTCTAAATGTAAGATACTGTTACAGGATCACCCACCACTCACTCCAACATTGCGACTGCAGAATGAAGATCTTGACATAGTCGACAGGTTTACATATCTTGGGAGCTCTATCAATAACGTAGGCAATATATCCGACGAGGTGAGAATACGGATCGCGAAAGCTAGAGTAGCTTTCTCGAACCTTCGTCATTTATGGAGAAACGCCAATATTTCACTTTGCCTTAAAGTTCGTGTTTACAATGCATCTGTACGCGCAGTCTTACTATACGCTAGTGAAACTTGTCCTCTTAGAGTTGATGATCTGAGACGCTTACAGGCATTCGATCATCGTTGTTTGAGAAGTATAGCACCTGTTGGTTACCAACAACGAATAACTAACGTTGACATCCGTAGACGTATTTTTGGATCTGACAATAAGTACTCGTCTTTAGAAAAGCAAATAGGGCTCCTTCAACTTCGTTGGCTCGGTCACGTTTTGCGTATGCCCTCATTCCGATTGCCCAATAGAGCTCTGTTCTCTCATCCAGCAGCAAATTGGCGTAAGAAACAAGGTGGGCAGATTTTGACATGGCAGAAACAATTAAAGTCACTTACATCAAACTTGGGTAGTATAGGATCCACTCGTCTGCCGGGATGGGGTCCTCGTGCACATCACAGTTCTTGGTTGGAAACCCTTAGCGATATGGCAGCGAATCGAGCTCAGTGGCGATCTTGTTGCAGATGTATAGTAGAATCATCTTCGTAACTTTCTTTTCTTAGTAGGCCAAGTTAGCTGCGAGGTTCGGTTTGTTTATGACGTGATACGGTGAAATCCGCAAGGAAGCTGTGTTGCTGATGTCGCCTTGCCCGAATGCTAACTTGGCCATAATGGTGTTGTGGAGAGGTTTAGTTTGCCTCATTTCTATGAGTTATCCTGATAAATTTACTCATAGTAGCAAGGTTTTCCTTCTCTCTCTACCCCTCTCCCTCTCTCGTAAATCTCAATAATAATTTATCTAAATTCACTTTTTTTTCTTTTTCACTCCTAATGGTTATATGGCAGTGAAACATTAGTCACTTGACTTTTGTGTGGCTGGAAATGATGATGATGATGTGCACGAGATTATGCTTACTGTTCATGCCGTCTTTTGTTTATCCTTCTGGCCACAAATAAACTAATTTGTTACTAGATTCGCAACACCTAATAATACTAGTTTCAACTTCCATCTGAACGTCAAATGACCTAGTCAACGATGTATTTCGAGTTGAACGGGATCTATCCAGCCTGATCAACTCCGGTTTTTGCTTGCAGTTGGAGATCTCTGGCTCTAGTAATCCGCCAATGCCACACCAGTGACTGCGATAAAAATTCCTTTCCGAGGCAATTTCATTTTACTGCTACACGAAGTTCTGTGTAGCTTCCCACCATTATGTGTGACCATTACATTTGACATAAAAAAGATAATAGTAATACTTTATGATTTTCATGCAGCTTTATTCTATATGAGTACATCTTCGAATTTGTGTAAAACATGCAGTAACTTGTATGCCTTTTTTGAGTTATTTCGTGCAATTTACATAAGATTTTTTTGTGAAATTTCAGGATGGACGTTACAACTGGTGACATTTGGGGTGTGGTCAATTTTATGCATCCAGATAAGTAAATGATAAATAAGAAAAAATATCAAATTTATACAATGACTACTAAAAACTCACAGGAAGATTTTCGTATGAGCGTAGTGTCAAATTACGGTAAGCTGCTTGCTGCCAACGTTTGAATCAAGAAGCTACGACAAAATATATTTACATAAACTCTCCGACCAAGGCCTCATTGCATTAGGCGCAATTTTTTAGCCTGAAATTTGGCAGTTATTTATTATACAAATCAAATTTGCAAGCTTCAAATAAACACCAATCCCATTATATGCAACCGGTCGAAAAACATAGATATACTGCCTCAAATCACAGGTATTGACGCGTTTCGACCTTCGATGACCACCATGAGAGAACGACGGATATCTTACTAGCAAGGATCAAACCGCATGGCATATATTTGGAAAGTAAAATTAGTTATGCGGCTCTCACCTCAAGTATTTTCGCATATATTGTGCTGGATTGGAATTGTCGGGTGCACAATTTCTGTGCAGTCACGAACATTAACTTTTTGAAGCTTTTATCATATTTGTATAGGTAATACAATTAAAGAATCAGTAATTGCGCGGGACGTGAAAATATTTATTTAAACACGTTTGAGAACTCGAAATTAACACAAGTCTGTTTATGTTTAACTAGCCGCATAACATAGAAAAACTACCGTCTGTCAGACATACTGACACGCTTCGAACTTCCATGGGGACCATCAGAGCACGACGGTAGACTGAGTAGCGAGGTTCACACCGTAATGCATATGTAAGAAAAGCACAGTTAGATAAGCGGCTGTCACTCTCTGAAGGTTGTGTAACATTGCTGTAAGACTGGTTAAATACAGTGTAGGATTTTTGTTTGTATAAATCTCGCAATCTTAATTTGAATAATTATTATCACCACCCGCGCAATCAATGATTATTTATTTTCAGTTATTCAGTTAGCCACATTAGTCAGAATTTTGGCCAACAAATTAAATTTGTTTGGCTCCATCAGTTCGATTTGCACACAAGTTTTTTTAAATTAAAGTCGAATTCATTTAGTGGCAGGTGTTTCAGGTAATTTAGTTTTTTTTTCACGTGTTTTAGACATTTTATGAATTAAACATATCTTTCTGCATCAGAAGTTAGTCTCTAGCTTACTCTGAACAGTTCGTCGCTATCTTACCTAAGTATTCGAGGTCCCGCAATTTCCTAGGCATGATAGTCTAATTTTTAAATTATGGTGTCCCTGTTTGAAGAAGAGATATGAGACTTTTATTTATTAACTTAGATTCGGTTTTTGTCCTATTTCAAGTTTTAGACTCACTACATATAGTATGGCTGTGAAAGAGACTTCGACAGAGTGCTAAAACAGATGTCTGCCTGTGAGAAACACGCCAGATGAATTAGATCACCCCATACTCACATTCCATTGTGAAACATTTTTACACAACCATGTCACGCCTGGGCCTTTTCCAGATAGATATTGTTGATCTTACTCGAGTTAAAGGTATCAGTTATTTAAATACCGCGATCGATTGCTTCACTTTTACTATCTTATTTGTGTTGTGACTAACACAGGCTGAGTTCCAGATGTTCTGTTTGTTGGAGATATTATCTTGATGATCTACTTGATGGACTGCAACTTAAACCATTTATAATTTTTTTGTAAAATAAGTCACCAATGAGTTGATCTGCAAAGAGAGTATAACATGGAGTTACAGCGAAGTATTTAAAGGATATTCGAATATGTTTTTAACTGAACTCTTCGCAATATAGTTGTGTTTCATGGAGTGGGAATAAGACGAACTCACCACCTATTTTCATCAGTCTAATGTTATAGTTGAGGTAATACATAAGGAATTGAAGTCCCGTGTTGCATGTATTGTCCTCAGTATTTTTATCAATTCATTTTCGTGCACGCAATCTAGTCGTACCTTTGCAGATCAGCTCTAGTATGGAATGGAATTGCGTCTGTCTAGCCAGTTTCCACGATTACTTCTTCACCAGGATAACTTTCTCACATCGCCCTACCGAACTTCTTCTCATTAAGAATGATCTAGTATGGCTCAGTGGTTAGAACACCACATTCCAAAGTAGATGTGCTCAGGTTCGAGCCCTGTCCGCGGCAAATTCTGGACAGTACGTGATGAGTTCCCAATCAGGATGAAATCGGTTTACTGGATGAATTGCCTTTTCTTCGTTAAACAATGCATAGTTTATACTGACAATTGCACGCAAACAATGGATCAGCTTACTATGTCAACTTCGCAACCTTGATTAAAAATATTTGTTATCACCTCCAGCGCAACCAATGTTAGTTTAATGATCTAGTGTGCCTCGACAACAGCAATGTCAACCTGACACTTTCCTTTTAATCTCAACTTCTGCAAACATGCACCGTTTCTGTAACATTTCTACGACCATTATGTTCCACTTGTCCATATAATACTGTGTTTATCAAATATTAGTACATTAGTGAAATCATACCACAGTCCAAGCTTTGATCAGTCAGGTAACAAATAATACTTTGTATTTGCATTAAATTTTTAAATAGATTATCAAAATCCTGCCTAAATAGACTCAAACTTAGTCCTACATAAGATTCTTCTTTCTTTAATTTAAGAAACACGAAGGATATTTACCATGCCTATGTTGATGTTATGTAATCTTTGAACAGAATTCAAATAGCGACTAATTCTGATTGGAAGACATAAAAAATAGTGCGCGTTACACTGAATGTAAAAGTTTGTTGCATTCAATATTTGGTACACTGTTTTCTTATGCCGTTTTTTGATAGGTACTTAATTACACACTAATCGTAGTTCTCCAGGTTAAATTTATATTTAACAGCATGTTCAATTGCGCAAATTGCAGATGTAACCGTCCTATCTGCGTATACTATGAGAACCACTAAAATCGAAACAGAACCGACTAACAACGGTTCGTGGACACTAGCCCAATCAATGAAGCACAGGTTTCATTGATCTACGTCTACTCTCTGCTTTTGCATTCACTGTAAATTAATAGTGCTCCAGGTACATATAAACACGTAAGGCTCGGTCCTGACTGTATCGAAATGATTCCAGATTGCCACGTATTCACCGATAATCACAAACCCTTGCCGTCAAGCTGGTAAACTAATAAATATATCGCCGCTGTCAAAACGACACCATTTAACTGATACACGCGTTGTTGCACAGCGTTTCACCGTGATAAGCGATCGTTACTAAGCTAAGCTATTTATTTTTAATTGAACCTTTGGCTTACGATATGCGAATTTATAAAAAAGCCAATTCATTTGTACGTCAATTTTCTTCTTCTTCATCATCATCTTCTTCTTCTTCTTACGCAACCATTTTACGCTTGGCAATTTAATTTCGCAGCTGTTTTGAAGTTGTAATTTTGTTAAAATTCACACATATAGCTGCGTATTATAACCACTTGTTCAGTCAGACCGGCATACGAAATTTACCTGGCGAAAGTAAATGTATTAAACAACACAATTGATTTATTTTAAACAATTATCTTTTTAAAATGGTAATAAATCCGTGTGCATGCAAAGTCATAACTTTAGAGTGAAGATAAGTTTTCTTGAACATGAAATAATAAAATTATAATTAATTTTTTTTAGTAAATATTGCGTATACAAGTTTTCAGCTTTTCTTATTTCTAGGTTTAATATCTTAAATACTTGTTACGAGTTCAAATTTTGGCTTCCTGTTCAAGTGGATGTTAAATAACATGCAATTAATATGTCAATTTTGATTGGAAACAGGGATACACAAAACTAACAGCTTGGAGAAAAAGCAGAATTATTGAAATTTTAGTGTTGATATATGGTTGGATTAATTTGTGACACATTTGATAACTAGAACATTTTACGTCGTTACATAACTTTCAAGCGTTTCTATGAGATTGTGGAGTAAGTGCTGCTTCGATTTTGAGTTTCTTTTTTTCCATATTAAAGCTGTTGTACTAGTGATTGGTGTTTAATTAAGCATTGAATTCGAATGAGATTAGATCTGTGTTTAGGTGCGAATAAGCGTAATTGGTACTGTACAACCAAGTATTAGCTGATATTATGTTAGCTGTCTACCGATAAGTTCGGTTTTAGACTTTCTTTCAATTTTTGTCCTATGCTTTCATGAATATTTTTCTGCTGATTTTTAAATTGATTCCCCGTGGTGTTGATGTACTCTCCTGGCGTCCAGTAACACTATTCGCTTCCATCCTTGCACAGACTTGGATGTTGTTAATGATAATAACGTTTTTCGTTGTATAGCTGATTCGAAGTAAACATAATGTAAGATTGCTTGATCGGTTTTGATGACATCTAGGAATAGTTCTGTGTTATCAGTCGAATACGATGTCATTTATTGAAGTTTGTTTACCCTCAGGTAGATATTTTTTATTTGTTAATTGAACTGGAATACGTACAATCACATTTCGATATTATTATTTATATACGACAAATAGTTTTATTAAGTTGTCTGTTCGTCTTTTATAAAAATTTCTTCACTTTGAAAAGCCCATTCGTGTCAATTACTTTGTTGAATAAAGGTGAATTTGTTACGGCACATATATCATCTTAATCTCATTTATAACATTAACAGCCACAAGAGAAACTGGTAGACTAAACAGCTAGTCCAATTGCCCACTGCCCTAAAAATGTAAAAATGCCAATCAGTTGCACAAATAAATTGCATGGCATAAAAGTGGGCATATCAGCAGCTGAATAACTATAGGAATCAATTGAAGAATCATTGAATAAACGGCTGGTGACAACAATTTCTAAATCAATTATGCGAACTTGAGATAAACACCAATCACACTGTAGCTAACCCATCGCAAAACATATCAAAACTACCATCAGTCACAGATTCTGATGCGTTTCTACTTTTTATTATTATCATCATCAGAGCATGACGACAAACAGACTAACGAGGATCAAACGGCAATGCATATAGAGAATATAGCAAATCATATATGCGTCTCTAAATCCTAGTAGTCCCGCATACGTTGTACTTGGCAGGAACTGTCGGTTACTCAATTTCTGTGCAATTCCGAACATAACATAATTGATGCTTTCACCACACACGTAGAAGTTGTACTCTGTAAGAATCATTGATTACGCACTTGTTAATATCAGACGCATAATCAACCGCTGATTAAGTGAATTGCTTACAAAAATGAATTATCATAATTCGAGTGATATTTCAATCTATAAAATAGTACGTAACACTATTCGATTTGTGAGCTGCATTTCCAGCTATATATATATAGAATGTCCATTGCCTTCGAATATGACTCAGTATATTTCTAATTTGGAAGAAAAAGCACATTAATAACAAAGTGGATAATGGCCATTTATTTAGAGAATACCAAACTTCTCTCTACAATCTTTCATTTATATACATTCTTGGTTTTCATTTGAATATGTGAGTAGCAACAAATCTGACTCGCTTTTACTCGTGTTTCTTGTTTTGGCTGATTGGTAAGTGTGTATGCATTTGTGTCTTTGTGTGTGCCTGTTTGCATGTAAAGGTCCTTCTCACTGTATTACAAAGTGACGTCTGAGATCTGGTCATTATTGTATTGATGGCTTGAGAATTAACCATTTGTGCGCATTGTTCACTGTTACGTGTACGAGTGTTATTTTTCCGAATGAAGTCTTTCGTTTCACCTTTTTGCGCAAATTTGTGTTCTTCACTTGGTAACAGCGCAAGTGCCGATTGCAGTGTGGAACGCTCATATTGTTTGGAAATTTCTGTCACTGTATGTGCATCTGATTTTTCCTCTTCAATTTGTTTCCAATCCGATTGAATGTTTGTTGATTCTAGTCGAGGGTCTGCTTGTTCTTGGCTGGATACTAGTAGATTGTTGTTGAATTTTGTTATTCGTGTCCAGTCGATTAGAATATCATGTTGATGAAACTTTTGAATATTAAGGTCAGGTGCTTGTTGTTTTATGTGAAGGGCTTCATAAAGAAATAATAATTTTCTGATTTTGCTTAATGTAAAATTGAGAATTTGGTCGAATTGACTTGGTGCCCCGTTTCCAATATATTATCAGAAATAGCTTATTTTCCTGACGGTGTCAAGCTTTTGTGACTCAATTTCTGTGGTAAATGTTGCTGAATTCTGTTTATCAATTGCTTCTTCGTACGTCCGATATATGTGCTATCGCACATACACGAGAATTTGTAGACTATGAATGATTTGGAGAGAATTGGCAATTGATCTTTGGCATCCAACCTCATGATTCTCTGTGTACTAAATGTCATATTAACTTTAACACTGGTAAAGTTGTCCTTAGTTATTCTATTCAGCCGCCGTGCAATTATTGAGGCTGGTACGTCGTCTCTAAATGGTAAGTTTAGAAAAACCTGCTTGACGGTATCCTCTCTAGTGCAAATCTGCCATGGTCTGATGCTGACATCCATGAATCGCTCTGGGTAGATGTTCATTAGCAAAATTTTCCTTAGGTAGCCCAGTTCTTCCTCGACCTTGTGTTCAGAACATATCTTCCGGATTCTGTTAGCTAGGTTGTTTACTAAGTTTCTTTTGCGTGATTTTGGCACACTGCTGTTGTAGTGAATGTGTTGCCCGATGAAAGAAGATATGGCCAGTGTCAAATCCCATTTTCTTCTCGAGTGAGTTTGATGTCAAGGAAGGGAAAACTATTAACTTTCTCTACCTCGAGAGTGAATTTGATGTCTGGATCGGCTCTATTTGCTTGGTTGAGGATTTCGGAAGGGTCTGTTGCTTCTGAGATGAACAACAAGCTATCAACTACACACCTTTTGTAGAGTGAGCACTGGTGAATTATACATTTTAGACTAGTTTTTTCAAGATGATACATATATACATCTGCCAGGAGGGATGCAATGCAGATTCCCATAGCTACACCAATGTTCTGGCGATACTATTTCATTTGAAATTTAAATTGCACTTTTTTGTACATGCAAATATGAGGTCTTTTATATCATTGGTGTCTATAGGAAAATCATAAACTAATTTTAATGTCACACACAATATATATATATATATATATATATATATATATATATATATATATAAAATAAAGCGATCATTATTTGCGTAGTCGGTGATAACAAATGTTTAAACCAGGATTTGTATCTTTATGTAAACATCAATATCATTGTGCATATACATTTTTCAGCATTAACTAAACATTGTCTAATGTGAAAAATACAATTAATCCAGTGGATCAGTTTCATCATTATTTCGAAATCATTGTTTACCTTCCAGATTCATGCTGCAGACAGGGCAAATTTGCTTCGGATTCTTTGAGTCTTACCACTGAGCCATCCTGTCACACGTTACACGTAATTTTCAATTATATGTTACCAATATTTACGACTGGCCTTTTATTCAAGTACAGCCACATTAGCGTTTCTTTTAACCTAAAGTTCCAACTGGTCACTCCAAATCTCTCATCATAGAACAGATATCACGCCACCTGATGAAATGTTATTGAATTGAAGCTTTATACAGTTAAACCATCATTAATTGCGCGAGTGATTGTAGCAATAATTTAATCCATCGATGCATGTTTGGTATAAACACTGTTCACATTATATACGTATATTTGTCAGTCGAAAATAACAATGTATGCGTAGCAAAGGCAATTCATCTAATACATCGGTTTCATGCTTATTGAGAACTCCTCAAGTACTTTCCCGAATTTTGCTGCGGATAAGACTCGAACTGGGGTACGTTTACTGCGAAATCCATAACACTAGGCACAGCATAAACTCACCAGCACACTTCGCATACATTAATTATATACAAATCCTAGACCTAAATTTCCCATATAGCCACCCCCAATCTGTCAATATAGAAAAAATAAGATGCTACCTGATTATGTAGTACTGAATTAAAGTGTTCTACATTTAAACAACATTGATTGCTCGGGTGGCGATAGAAATTACACAAACTATAGTTGGGTGTTTGAGATAAATTTGGAAAAACGACATTACGCGGCCGTGTAGTGCCTTAGTGAGGCATAATCTGTTTAAACATATAAATCGTGTCTGAATCGAACTTGTACTGCTAATATTTATGTCATCTTCAATGATTTTAAGATTTATTATAAATGAGTAATGCATTTCTTGCTTCAAAAAATAATATATAAATTGCAGTTTAATCTTCTTTAGTCAGTTTGCCGTCATGCTCTAATAATTTCCATTGCAGGCAGATATACGTAAGTTCGTGTAACAAAATTGATTAAACGAACATTGGTTGATTTACTTAGCTATTCGAATGATCAAAACAATGAATAGTCGTACATATCATGTCTGAAAACCTTAATTTAATATTCGCACAATCCGTTTATATGCGTTAGACTATTTTTTTATAATCCTCATATGAAATGACACTATTGAGGTTGCCCACAAGTTTAGGGCGAGGAGACCAATTGATCAAACACTCGCTTAATGAAATGATTCCAAGAAGAATTATAAAATTTAAGGACAGACAATCCATGCAGCTATGCAAATTCACTAAAACCACTCGATTTATACTTAGGGCTACTTTGTTTAAAAACAACTAATGTCATGTCATCAGATGGGCATATGCCACGTATGCCCATGTGGCCTGACAAAACTGAAGGTGTCCTCAGTTTTTAGAGTGGGGAGACATTTAAATCGAATACACCCTGAAATAGTATAATTTCAAACATATCATGTGTAAAATTATACTCCAACTACTCACTTTATACTTGTGACTAGCTAATTTCGTAATATTTATTGTCCCTTTGATTAGATGGACGCAAGTCAGTTTGTGCATGTTAAATAACGAAACTGAGGTTGCCCTCACCTTCTATGGTGGGGAGCCATTTAAATCGAATACACCCTCAATGATATCATTTCAAACAAAACAATGTGCAATTACACTCCAATTACTCACTTTATATTTATGACTGGCTAATTTCGTAACAGTTATTGTCATTTCAATAGATATGCACATATGCGTGTGTATACCCTAATGGAAAGTTTTCAGTTAAATATAATTAATAAACTTGTAAATCCATCAGAATGAAACGGCAGTCTCTGGATGTTAATTGTTGTTTTCGTACCATTTGAAATGATGCAATTCTATATTGATCTCAAAGGCAAGTGTGGATGATATAAAATAACATTATGTGTAAATGATCAAAATTTTGTAAAACATGAAGCTTGGTTAAGATATAAATTAAAATAAATAATAGTCAAACAAGAAAACGAAGAAAACTACCTCATGGAAGAATGAACATTATAAGGAAATTGTGCAAATAGTATAAAAGTTCATTAAATAAAATGGTTCAAAAACATAACAATTATAGTATGATATTTGGAGCAATTGTGCCACCAATAATTGATTAACCAGTAATGTGATACAAAGCCAAATATTAACCCAATTTAAATCAATTAATATTAAACTTTTACTATATCTAGCTTCAGATTCTCATTTGTGTAAACATCTTTTCCTACTGTTAAATACTGTTTGTTGCGAAGAGCTAATATATATGCAAGTATGTATTAGGTTTATGAAGGCCAGAGTGTATGGTTTAACTGGAGTAACAGGTGTTCGGAAATTGTTGTAATTCTCAATTTGGGTGAACTTTAGCATAAAGTTATATCCATCAGGTTGGTATCGTGTACCGACTCGGAAACCATAGTGTTAGTATCCGGTACTCATCGATTTCAAAAAAGGTATCAGTTACTAACACAATGGCCATAGTGTTAGTATCCTTTACAGACTCGGTATATATATTATATAGTGTGAGTTAGCATTGAAGTCGTATTGTCGTTGACTTCAGATTATGTTAGCTTCACTATTACAGGTTTACACATTCGTCTAGGAGATTGTACCGTCCTATTATTCCACATTCTTCTACAAAATATATAGTGGTTAAAGGGCGTAATACCGGCTCCTACTGATGAGTTGCCAGTAAGCACGAAACGAATGTGCGTATGAGATTATACTTTCCGTTCATGCTGCCTTTGGTTTATCCTTCTGGTCACAACTGAACTAATTTGTTACTAGGTTCGCAAAACCTAATACATACTTGCATCTTTTCCTACCATTAGTTAATTCTGTGTTCCGGAGTGAGTCTAATGGTTTCTCCACCGCTGCGTACTTCATTATATAAGCTATGGATTTTATTTCAGTGGATTGTCTAACCCATCCTGTCGTTTTTTACGACTATGTCGACAGTCAGACCAGTTAATTCTGTGTACAATCTCCATTGCATGACAAGGAATATTATACCGTGTAAATATTCGACACTTGCACGAATTTCTATGGTCTCCAATTCTAACCTTGATGGTACACATAGTTTTATCAAAATATATGAGACTACAATCTTTGAATTTGATTTCATTTGCTCCTGTTGTTATTTTGGGTGCATATTTCTTTCGGGTTAGTTAGTCTAATGCCTAGGTTGATGGATTGCCTTAAAACTATTATTGTATTGTATTCCAAAACTATTGATTTTACTTTCCTGTTTAGTTTATAGTCCGGTAATATCATGACCCTACGGTTCTCCCTGACTTAATCATTTTTTACGTACATCAACTTAGGATTAAATTACTAGTGACATCCATTATATTTGCTTTTATTAGATGAAAGTTTCACGCAGTCTGCCTAATTCCAACTCCCATTGATTTTTACCTAATCTGCGTTTTGACTAACGTAGCTTTCATTGTTCCAGTAGTTATCTTTTACCCAAATATTTCGTCTAAATTTATCGATAGCTTTCATCAGTTGCAATATACCTCACAAGTTTAACAAACGAAACTAATGAAGCAAGCGCGTAATTTCCTCTAGCCATAATATTTATACTTCAGACCGACCTTTCATTAGATATTTGCGTGTCACGTGTGTGTGCATTTTCATAACTGTTGTTTTCATCTAACTAATTCAGACCAGAAAGGCTGAATAATCATTTATCAATTGCATGCGTTAACTAGTCGTTTTACACACTCAATGTAAAATGACGTAACTGAGATGGCCCTCACTTTCTGGTTTGGGTAGACCAATAATTCAGAAACACTCGTCATAAAAACATGCCGTGAGTGATCAAACTAGAAGTCCAGGTTCGCAAAAACAATCTTCACAAAATGATTTTTGGTTGTTAATCTATTACTTCTAATTGTTTATGATTTTTATTTATTGGATTTCATACGATACGAATGATCTGATTTGAAATTATGAAGGATTCCCGAGTAATTACCCTTCTGATTAGTATCACTTTTTAACTATAGGACGTATATAATTAATTTGGCACCTAAAAATGCTAATTCATCGTATGAATCGTAAATTGATATTCAAGCATTTGATTAATAAAATTTAACAAATTTACCATCTCATTATCACCATGGTTCTAGATCAACAATATGTCATCCAAGTACTGCAATTAAAATTCATACTACAATGGAGTTTTATCTAAAAATTTATTTTCAAAATAATACACAAAGATGTTTGCTATTAGAACCACTTAAGATTGTCGCATTAGGACATCACAAATTCGTTTGCATTATTGTTTCCTAGATGTAAATACACCGAGCAATTACATAAACAAATAATTTCCATAATATGTCCAATCTTCGTCTTAGTTTCTTCTTGTATTAAGGGATTATCAACTGGGAAACATCGAAAACAATCTAAGGACATAAGTACCGGAATATTTGGGTACATAGATACTGAATAAAATCTTAACCAAATTTCACCTTCCTCTAGTACACATTTATTACCAATTTGTAACAACAAGTATGAATTCACCAATGTTTCATCAACGAAGTAGAACATTTTCTTATTATATGACAAAGAAACTTGGAATATTTTTTGTTGTTGAATGTTGGTCAATGTAAATTGTTCTTAATGGATTACCAGGTTTAATTTCACAAAACAATACACTCTGTAACCAACTGTATCCAGTAAAAAATTAGTTCTGTTGTGACCGGAAGGATAAACCAAAGACAGCATGATCGGAAAGTATAATCTCATGCACATTCGTTTCGTGCTTACTGGCTACTCATCAGTAGAAGCCGGTATTACGCCCTTTTACCGCTATATATTTATCCCACATTCCTCACCCAAATAATACCGGCTCCTACTGATGAGTCGCCTGCAAGCACGAAACGAATGTGCATGAGATTATACTTTCCGTTCATGCTGTCTTTGTTTTATCCTTCTGTTCAAAACTGAAATAATTTGTTACTAATTTCTACAACAGTTGATCATACTTCATATATATTAGTTCTCCGCAACAATCAGTATTTAACCAACTGTATCTCTTTGTATGAGTGTGTTTCCATGTGGTGAATCTGATTCCTCACTATCAATCATATTATCGATCGATAACTTTACTTACCATTGTAACCAATCAGTTGTGTTACTCGTTACTTTATAACATACATCATTATTAATTAAATATTTAATCATTTTATTATTATACTCGGATTGTCTCACCAGAACCGTAGCTACTCCTTTATCCGCTTTAAAACGTATAACACTGATATTAATAAATTTCTGAAAATTTGACTTTCATAATTTGGCTTAAATTTCTCCTCTAGGTGTGTTAACACCATTGAAGCAACGTCTAATTCAACCATAATATTATTTTTACCTGAAAAAAGGTGTGCCGTCTTAATAGTCCCTATAATTACCGTATTTATAAGTGATATTTCCTTAAGCAATTGAACTTGATTCAATGTAAGGTTTTTTGTTGAAAGAGTTGATTTACAATTAGCTGCGATTGCACTAGCACTATCTATGGGAGGTACATTACCTCCCAAATCTGTCATCTTTCTATCATGTATAATTATGACTTCGAATTTATCTATTTCGAGTATTATCACAGCACACCTCTGTACATTTGAAATCATCGGCATGCAAATCCTAAGTATTATTAGCCTTTATTTAGAATTCTCTTTAATAATTACTGATATACGTCTATCTATATCACGAATCAACGTGTTGATAATAGTTAGACAAATATCATTTTGAAAGGCATACGATAAGTATTTAAATAAAAATTTGTTTTAAATCTAAAAAAATTGTAGTAACGCAATACTTTAAGCATATTTTAGGGGTCATATTTGATACTTACCTTATGAGTTGCTTCTTCTCTAATGGATCTTAGTTACATATCTTGACGCGTTGCAGTTACAGTTCAGCTATAAATGTAAGCGATACGCGCCTATTAAGTGAAACGTCAGTAAGCCGTCATGACACTCTCCATTTATGAATAAAAATAAAATGGCTAAAAGAAATAACAAACATGCTTCATTACATTGTTTCTAATACTTCTGATTTATTTCGGACGGATGAAGGATACCGGCAAAGGTATCCAAAAATTACCCATCAAAGGAATTAACTAGAAGCAATCATGTGCTAGTCAGAACACAGGTCTGTTAAAAAAAATCGTCGGACATGTTAGTCCGGATTTACAAGAAGAATATAATAGAGCAGAAATTAAAATAACATCTGCTAGATATCATGTGCAATTTATAATCTCAATTGTTAGATCGGGAATTCAAGAATCACTGATCAGTGAGGTAACAGGAAAGTCAACTATCGACTTGAATATTCAATATTCGTGGCATCAGAAGCGTCACACTGTTTTGGCGTTGGAACCTGTGAAAATCACAAATAATTGAATTCTTCTATGAATAAAGCATTAAACTACTTATAATTTATGATTTAAAACGTAAGAAAGCAAAAGGATTTACCCAAATTTGAAGTTCTATTCCTTTTCATTTAAACATCTCAATTTCGACAAAATATACACTCTGGATAAAATTGAGCGTAAGTTTAAGCATTTTATGCTTAATTTGTGTTATGACTCATATGGCAGCGACAGTTTAGGCTAGAAACAATGAGAGAACTCAGTGAAAATACGAAGGACTGTTGTATAGTTGCCGCTTATTAACTCTTTTGAAATAAGATAAACATCTAGGCTCCTCTTATACGTGTCTAGGTTTATTTTCGTTAGACGAATGCAAAGAATAATAGTCGAAGCACAATCAGGAAAGTGGATTAATCAAGTTACCAAATAGAGATTATGCCGTGTTTAAAAAAAAGCCCCAATGGCATAATTTGGGTGATATCTCTAAAATGATCGATATTCATCATTAGTAGTATTCTTTAAACACTTATTCGGAAGCAGGTGTGCTTTACTTGCCTCAATTAAGCCTAATTAGCGTGTTTAAAACTGTATTAACAAATTTTAAGTTAAAGTACTCGCTGCCTACGATTGGAGCACATTCCACTAAATTTTGTTCGGAATAACTAACTAACACTTCCGGTGGGATTGATGTTTCTGGCAAATGCGATCAGATAACATCTGAAACTGAAAAGCGAGGACGTACGGCTTTGCTTCAAGTGGAACAGTATGCAAGCGGAGACGCGCCAATAGCCAGAGACTTTGATTTTTTTTTAAATTTAAAAATTCAAGTGGATAATGTTATAAAGCAGCACACGGGCATGGATTTGAAAAAAATATCTACTATAAAACAACACGGGTAATTGTGGACCTCTCACGCGCTTAAGCCAAACAAATCCCGTTCAAATTAATCATAACGTAGGAACGATGTTTAAAAGAACATTGCTATACTGATGAGCTAGATAACTTATGCCTTGCCTTTGAAGCCAGAATGGTTTAGAGCTCCTTTACTAAACATTTAGAGGACAATTTACCGAATTCATGGCTAGTACGCGATAAGTTGCCAATAAGGACGAAACCGGTCTACTGTATGAATTGCCCTTTCTACACCATACAATTCTTAGTTTATACTGACAAAATATAGGTACTTTATGGTCAGGTGCTTATCTCAAAATCGCAACCTTAATTGTATTAATTATTATCACCGCCCGCGCAACCATTGTTTGTTTAATTATATAAATGGTCATTTCAATACTACTTCCCTATGTAGTGTGGCGTCTGTTCATTAATGGCAGATTAGGAATGGTTAGTTGTAACTTTGAGTCTAAATGAATGCCATATGAGTTCCATCTAAAGCAAAAATAGACTAACCAATTTACATAAGTTATTAGATAACTGAAAACGGTGTGTAGTCTAATGTGCGGTAGGATGGCTCAGTGGTTAGAGCACCAGATTCCGAAGCAGACGTGCCCAGTTTCGAGCCCTGTCCGCGGCCAATTCTGGCCAGTACGTGATGAGTTCCCAATAAGGACGAAACCGGTCTACTGGATGAATTGTCTTTTTCTACACTATACAATTCTTAGTTTATACTGACAAATGTATGTGCTTATACCAATTTCGCAATTTTGATTATAAGGAATTTATGTTATGCTCGAAAAGTATTTTTATCATTGCATGCTATACACTTTGAATCTTCTTCAAAAGTTAAAGTTGATTATATTACACGATGGTTGTTTGGTGAAGTAACGGTATAATTATAGGAAATTTAATAAATAAATGGCGTTGAATTTCAGTCAGAGCAAAGGATAAATATCGATAATGTGCCTAAACCACCAGAAGACTTTAAGTTTAAACTATTTTCTCCACTGGGATAATCACAGCTAATTAAATCAAGTTTTCTGACAAGGAATAAATATCAATACCATATTTAAACTGTCGAAAGTCATAGCATATATATTACTAGTTACAAGTTCTGTAGCGTTTTGATTTATTGTTATCATTAAAAGAGCTCCATGGCAAACTGTCTAACGAAGATGCATTCGAATTAGGAATACTTATTGTTATAAATATTACTAATTAATAAAGTAAGCAAATACTTACTACGTGTATGTCGATAAATAATATTCACGTCAAGTTTGCGGACGAAAAGTATTGTCAAATTTATGTTAGCTTTGAAGTCGCATTGTTGAAGACTTTATATGAAGTTAGGTTCAATACTACAGGTTTACACCTTCGTATAAAAGATTGTTACTTCAAACTGTCTTACATTATTCACCCAAAATTTTTTTGGGCAAAGAGCGTGATACCGGCTCCTACTGATGAGTTGACATTAAATACGAAACTAATGTACACATGAGATTACAACTCTCGTTCATGCTGACTTTGGTTTATCATTAGGGTCCTATTTGAAATAAATTGTAACTAAGTGAGCAACGCCTAATGCAAAATTGCATATATATTAGCTCCCCGCAACGAACAATATATAACAGTTAAATACTGTATGTTGTGAACTATTTATATATATATATATATATATATATATATATATATATGCAAGTATCTATTAGGTGTTGCGAACCTAGTAACAAATTAGTTCACTTGTGACCAGAGAGATAACAAAGAGAGCATGAACGGAAAGTATAATCTCATGCACGTTCGTTTCGTGCTTACAGCCGGTATTACGCCCTTTAACCACGATATATTTGGGTGAGGAATGTGGGATAATAGAACGGTACAATCACCTAGACGAATGGGAAAACAAGCAGTAGTGAAGCTAACATCATATAAAGTCTCGACAATGCGACTTCAGCACTAACTCACTCTGTATAATATACAAACCGAGTCTGTAAAGGAGACCAACACTATGGCTATTGTGTCAGCAACCGATACCAACATCATTTTTCCGAAAAGGTACATGGTACTAACATGATGGATATCAATGTTTGCTATAGTTCACCGAAATTGAGAATTACAATTATTTCTGAACACCTGCTACTCCAGTAAATCCATACACTCTGGCCTTGATCGATATCAGTTATCACCTGCATTACCAGGTTGTCTTATGGTAAAAATAATACCGCCATGAACACATATTCATGCGTTTCGAACAATTATTATCATCATCATCATCATCATCATCATCATGAGCATCATCATCATCAGAGCATGAGGCAAGTATCAAACCGAAATTCACGTATAAAGGATGAAAAGTGAGATATGCCACTCTCACTCCTAGTAGTCTCGTATACGATGTACTTGATTGGCAAGGTCGGCTGGACAATATCTGTGCATTCAAAAACGATAAATTTTGGTAGTTTTCGATATATGCATATATAAGTTATACTGTTAAACCGTCATTGACTGCGCGAGTGTTTATAGTAAGTTTGCGAGATTCAAATAAACAAATCTCCCATTTCAAATTTCAAGTCAGCCAGCATGGATATATACATCGTCAGTAACAAGTTTTGACGCGGCTCGATCTCCATGATTATCTTCAAGACACGACGCCAAACTGAATAGCGAGAATCAAACCGCAACGCATAGATAAGGAAGGCAAAGTTAGAAATTCCGCTCTCAGCTCTAGTTGTCGCGCGTGTGTTGCACTTGACTAAATTTGATAGCTGGACAATTTCTCTGCCATCTCGAACCTTTGCTTTTTGGTATCTTTCGTTAAAAGTATCTAATTTATGCAATTAAGCAAACAGATTGCGCGGGGGGTGATAAAATCTCTCTAATTTTAGCCTGCAAGCCTCATATATACTCTATTTTAACACCTTTTCTAGCAAGATATCTCGTTAACAACGAAAGCTCCAAATTGGAAATAAGAACATCTGACCATAAGCAAAAATTACATAACAATAACTGGCCGTTACAGAATGCTCTTAAGCAGATCTCAGTATTATAATTCACCAATAATTGTTTTTTTTCATTTCGCCGACCGGTAAAAGCTTGTTTCTCTTTAATTATGATATTTCAATGTTTGCATAGAAAACTTTCTTTTAAATTTGTATATAAATTATGTGTAAACACTCGATTTCTTAGTTAACCCAATTTTGTCAACTTATTTTGTGCAAATAAATAACTGAAATAGGTTACATATGCTTTGCTGCTAAGACTTGATATCTATGCCATTGTGTTTTGGGAATTGCGTACAAGATAAAAAATTATGTAATTCCCAGCCTTCCACGTTATATTCGGGAGGAATAATTTAGTTTAACAGTTTAGTTAATTAGGGAAAAATTGACTCGTGACAATTTAAAACTGTGTTCTAATGATGATATTTGGAGACACGTAAAAGTAACTAAATTAAATTCTTACAGGTTTTCGTAAACAAACTAATACGAGGAGTATTAAATTGTATATTATTAAGATTCGGCCAGCAAAAATTGTTGGGTAATAATAAAATTTCACATCCTAATTAATAAAGCTAGTTTGATACTCAACAACCAATTTCAAAAATCACAAAGATCCGTGGAGGTTGAAAGGTCAGTATATTTTAATATAACTTTTGCAATCACAACGTAAAATCCGTCATATTAACATCTAATTGACTACATATAATATTATGCAGATTGTATAAGGTTCCTTTTAATATTGCTTTATATCAAGTTTGCGAGCTTGAAATGAACACCAACTTCATTGTATTTAACCAGTCCTCGAGCAACATGACAAAACTACCACCAGCCGCAACGCACTGACGCGTTTCGACCCTCCATGATCATCATCAGAGTACGACGGCAAACTGACTATGGAGGATCAAACTGCATTGAATATATATGGAAATCAAATTAATATTGTTTAACTACATGTGATAAATTACTTCATGCAATTGAAAAATATAAATGTTCTAATAAATTCAATTTTCCGCATGGGCAGTTAATAAAATAAATTGTTACTTGTTCTAATTCTATATTTATTTTAAATTGCATATGAACATCAGTTTTGTAAATATAACTCAATTTTTCCGAGAACTAAACTCATGAATAGCGACTAACCGAAACAATTTGACTTGTTAATTACAAATGAAGGATAGAAAAATATCGGATCGCAGTATTTGGCAGCGAAAAAACAAACTGTTATTCTCACTGGATATTGCACGCATGAGTGTGGCGTAGATATATATATATATATATATATATATATATATATATATATATCTTGCCACAAATTGGTCTTTTGTCTCCTCGTTGAACACAACCAAAACGCCTTAATTCCTGATAACACCATCCATCATTTATTAAAAATGTAATCCATTTATAATCAAATGGCCTTTTGCGTGTTGATCACATTTACGATGATAAGCAATCGTTAATCATTTTAACAATACATTAATCTGACAAAAAACGTGCTACAAATATGACCTTATGTACGAAAATGAGCAGTATTCATAATTTAACATTACGAGCATCGAAAAACTGTAAATATTAATCTGTACATAAAAGAATAAAATATTAGTCCTGCTATAAACAGGATTGGAAAACTGAAAATCGTGTTTGGAATATATAAGAATAAAATTACTTTGAATACAGCCATGCTATATCGCCCGTGCCAAAATTGATGTCATGCATATCAAATTTAAATTTAACTCGTGGGCGGAGTCTTGATATGATGTCTTCACTGTGCTCGGATGTAGTTTCTCTCATGCGAGTTTTCTCTTTAGGCTTTGAAGGACTCGTTGACTCTTGATATGTTGGCTCTTTTTGTTGATTATTATCGCTACCCGTTCTCAATGGTGTTAAATTCCGCTACTCAAATGCAGGCGTCAATCGATCAATGGATACTGGCTTATGATTTCCATTTTAATCAACTACGAAGAACTTCGGAACGCGCTCGATTATCGTAAGAGGTCCGGTAAACTTCGGCTTTAGTAACTACTGAACAGCGTCTGTTCGGACATACTCTTGTTTAAATGCCTCTAACGCTTTCGAAATATATATATATTGGAAGATAGTGTTCTCTTTATTATAATCAAGGTTGCGGTCTTGATTATAATAATTGTTATCACCACCCGCGCAACCAATGTTCGTTTAATAGTTTTCTCTTGTTGGTTGCGCATACAGACTTTTTAGAGCAGGCTTTAGCTTTTGTGTAACTTTCGCTACTGGTGTTGCATCACTAACTTGAAAATCGCTCATTAAATCGGCGGGAACATGCGGACTGTGACGAAAAGTGACCTGTGCAACAAATGCTTTCATTCTATCGCGATACCTTGATCGCGTACTGAGTAATACTAGTGAGAGTGCAATGTGCCAGTCGGATTGTTTGCTTGACGCATATAACGTCGCCTTTAACTCGCGATGTACGCGTTCCACAAGATCGTTATATTCAAGATTAAATGCTGCAGCTCTTCGCATATCGACTCGCAGTAACTATAAGTTAACTTGAATGATACGCGTCATAAAAATTGCATCTTGGTCAGTGGCTATTAGATCTGGTACTCCTAATTTTGCCACATAGTGTAGCAAGGCCGCATTGGTAAGGGTCCCCGCATCTTCATCAGTTAGTGGTATTACTTAAAGCCATCTTATGTGTCGATCAATTATCGTCACGAAATATCGAAAATCATGTATTTTATGGATAGGAATTAAATTAACATGTATAAATCTAAAGAAAGATTTAAGTAGCACGAAATGGCCGAATTCTGAGGGTGTATGGCGAAATATTTGTGAGAGTTGACATGGCCGGCATGCTTTAACCCATTCTGGAATATCTCGTCGAATGTTAGGCGAAATGTAGCCTTCTCGTAGCAAAATCTGTGTATCCTCCATAGCAGGATGACTCAGATTGTGATATTTATCAAATACCGGGCATCGAACTTCTGGTGGAAGCCAAATTTTACTAGCCACCTCCCCTTCGATATTATATGTGATGACCTCTGCATCGCCTTGCTTGAAATTAGTAAATCTGACAGGGTACCTACGTCGATATGATGCGAGTTCATTGCCTGTATCTAGTTTCGTCTGGATGTATTTACATAGCGACAGTTTGACATTCTGATGGACTATTGAATTAAATTTATTGCGAGGTAAACAACCAGCCACCACTTTATCTTTGTCTTTCACATGACTAATGCAGAAGTTAAACTCACTAAGGCGAATCATTTGCCATATTATTCTTTGCGGATAATTCTGTGAACCTTTCTTTAAGGCGACCTCTAACGACGCGTTGTCAATCTTCACTTCGATGGGTTAACACAGGTGATAACGTTCAACGTGGAGGCAGGAGTCGTTCAGAGCTAGTAACTCTCTTTCCATTGCCGAATATTTCTTCTCTGTGGCTTTAAAATTCGTGAAATAGAATGCAATGGGATGCATTTCTCCATCGATTTCTTGTTCTAGTGTAGCCCCCAGGCTACTTCTAGTGCGTCGGTTGATAGTTTCAATGATGCATTTTGCTGAACGACAAGCAGCTCTTCTATTCGTTCGAACATTAGATGGTCGTTTGCGTCCCAGCGCAGACGCGACGTTAACTCCTGTAGATGCCTTGTCAGTTGGGCTTGTACTTGCGCCAAAATCGGAAAAAAGACGTAATTATTACACATGCCAAGAAAGCGACGCAGTTCTTTCGTTTTCATCGGTTTAGTAAACTTCCTGATAGTCTCGACTTTGTCTTCTAGAGTATATATAATGTCATTTCTGTTCGAGTAACGTAGGAATTTTAATTGTTTCTGTAAACATACGGGTTTTCTCATGTTTAGCACGAGGCCAAATAGATCATTACGAACGATGGTCACTTTGATGTCTATTAAATGCTATTCAAAATCATCTGAGGCTATTATTACAACTTTGACGTAAGAATGAGTACGTGGAAGTTTTCGTTGAACCTCGTTCATAAATCTCGGAATTGTCTGTGATGCATTGCACAGACCAAACGGAAAATGCGATTATTCAAATAACCCAAAAGGGGAAATGACAGCTGATTTCGCGATTTTTTCTTCGTCAAGAGGAATCTATTGATAAGCTGATTTAAGATCAAGAACTGTAAACCATTTTCGTTGGGCTATTTCGTCAATAATACTTTGTCGTTATTAATTGCGTAATGGTCTGGAACTGTGACTTTGTTGAAGTTCCGTTATTCGTCACGTAATCGCCAATCACCAAACTGTTGCTTGGCTTGCATGTGAATTGGCGATGCCCATGGTCTAGAACTAGGACTAATATTACCATCCTTTCACATCTGATCAAGCAGGACTTTGGCAATCTTTAACGTTTTCAGGTCTAAGGATTGAGATCTGGCCAAAACTGGTGGGCGTTTTGTTGTTGTATGATGCCACGTAGTTAACCTAGCTGGACTGATTGGATCTGATATTTTAATACTTATGATATGAGGATAATTGTGGACAATCTCACGTATTCGTGTGTGAGCGGATTCTGACGAGTCATTATTCTTGAGTGAAAAAACAGACGATCGTCACTCCTAACAAAGGTACGCATCCTTAAATTCGTGTTTTGGTCCAGTAAGGTACCTTTGGCTGTATCAATTATCAGTTCATACTTCGAGAGGAAATCTAAGTGACGTATGCAATATGGCACAACCGCGACGACAAACGTCCACATGAACACTCGGCGTAGGCCTTGTGACGTTCTAAGATTTGCCAAGCCGTGTTTCAATCGAATGAACGTTGACAGTTTTTAGTTTTACATCGGTACTGCAATAAACTGAAACATTCCGCGTTACTAATGATATTGCAACTCCTGTACCTACCACGAACGCGACCCGCGATTGTGAATCTGAAACAATCATCAACGACGCGGTTTGCTAGATGACAGAATTAATACGTTCCGACCTTACTTCCTCTATACGTTTCTGTTTGTAACTATGAATATTATACTTAGGTAGGCTGCCAGTGTGCCACCGAAGAAATTCACACACGGTACCATCTTGACATGCTCTGATAAAAATTCTCGTTCTGTGTCTCCATATACAATGATTTGCACATCAGTTATTAGGACTCACCGCTGGAAAAAACATGTCTTCCTGATTGTGGCCGACTAACTGGCTTTCTGAAATTTTCTTTGTTTAAACTATTTTGCTGACAACGTGATGAAGGACCGTAACACTGCGCTCAACTTGATTGTGGCAGGGATCCGGACGGTCGTTGCGACGATTAACGAGGACGTTTCGAGCGATGCAATGGCTGGCCGGAATCTTTCATTATATGGTTCTGAACAACATCTATGAGATTTAAATACTGTTTGTTGCGAAGAACTAATATATATGCAAGTATGTATTAGGTGTTGAGAACCTAGTAAAAAATTAGTTCAGTTGTGACCAGAAGGATAAACCAAAGGCAGCATGAACGGAAAGTATAATCTCATGCACATTCGTTTCGTGCTTACTGGCGACTCATCAGAAGGAGCCGGTATTACGCCCTTTAACCACTATATATTTTGGTCGAAGAATGTGGAATAATAGGACGGTACAATCTCCTAGACGAATGTGTAAACCTGCAATAGTGAAGCTAACATCATCTAAAGTCAACGACAATGCGACTTCAACGCTAACTCACACTATATAATATATATACCGAGTCTGTAAAGGATACTAACATATTAGCTATTGTGTAAGTAACCGATACCAACATTATAGTACCGAAAATGTACATGGTACTAACACTATAGTTTCTCAGTCGGTACATTGTCCCAACATGATGGATATCAATTTATGCTATAGTTCACCGAAATTGAGAATTACAACAATTTCTGAACACCTGTTACTCCAGTAAATCCATACACTCTGGCCTTGATCGATATCAGTTATCACACTTCGCGGTAAGCATGACATCATTCAATTCATTATATTACAGTTAAATACTGTTTGTTCCGAAGACCTAATATATATGCAAGTATGTATTAGGTGTTGCGAACCTAGTAACAAATTAGTTCAGTTGAGACCAGAAGGATAAACCAAAGGCAGCATGAACGGAAAGTATAATCTCATGCACAAGTGCACTAATTTCTATGAGATTTGACAAAATACTATGAAATTTACTAAACTCTGCCGTAAGTGCATTATAATTACCTAATGAACTATTTGATGCAGCTAGCATTTCGGCACTTCAGAGTTCAGACATTATATCACCAATAGAACTAACGCTAACTTTTGAATCAGTTGGTATTCAAGCGATGGTGACTAATTCACTGACAAAATATATTTTAAATGTTTCTAAAATAAACGCTATAACTTTCAATTTGAAATATGATCAACAGTTAATTGGCTCTGAAAAAATTCTATTGATTTAGATCTCACACAAAGAAAACTCGGATCTTAAATTTCTACGCACACAAAAATTATTTCAGTAGAGTGTTACACAGCTTTAAGTTTGTCAGTTTTAAAATGTTATAAAAAATTGCACATACAATGTTTTCTGATTAATGAAAGTTCTTTTATAATTTACCTCATAAATTAACTGTTCATAACAGAAATCACAATTTGAAATTTGTAAAATTTCCTGGTGAACCACTAGCTTGAGCAGAATAAGTCATCGTTGAAAAGTTGCGGACTTCATGAAAGCGACTTTGTGCGATCAAATTGAACGTAGACAACAGGAAATCATTTGATTGAAGATAAGTTAACCAAAACGGTGCCTTTAATCTGCTATATTTTCTGCTAAGTTTGAATGCAATTAGTTCACGTACAGTTGTTGCTTTACCATTCTTGACGAAGGACATCGTATCTCCAGATGATAATTCAAATAATTTTAATAGATTCTACGAAAGTAATTCACTGACAGAAGATAGATTTCATTAAAACACAGCACAATAACTTCGGAAACCATAAATAACGAGCAGAGATGGATGCCAGACTCGATTTACCATTCTACTTAAATCTAGTACGCACATTAGTCAGTGTTCGGACACCAATTTTTATCAACGTAAATTGGTCAGTCTTTGTGTCTCCTCGATGAACACAGAAAAACACCAATTCGCATGATAACATCATCCATCATTTTTGGAAAATATAAGCCATTTATATTCAAATATCCTTTTAAGTGTTGATATAATTTTGCAATGATACACATTCATTAAAATTGTTAACAATAATTTAAACAAACGAAAAAGATCGTTCTACAAAAATGACCTAACGGACAAAAACTAGCAGTATTCATAATTTAACTTTAGGAGCATCAATAAACTGAAAATTGTGTTCTGTACGAAAAATCGCAATGCATGCTTCTTTAAATCAAGTTTGCAAGCTTCAAGCAAACACCAATCCCATTGTATTTAACCAGTCGTCGAACAACTTAGCAAAACTACCGCCAGTCGCACGCACTGACGAGTTTCGACCTTCCATGATCATCATCAGAGTAAGACGGCAAACTGATTAGCGAGGATCAAACCGCATTGAATATATATGGAAAGCAAAATAAAATATGCGGCTCTCACCTCTAGCAGTCTTGCATACATTGAACTTGACTGGAAATGCAATCACGAACATTTACAGTTTGCAGCTTAAGCAACAGATATATACAGGCAATATAATTAAACAAACAATGATTGCGCGGGTGGTGGTAAAAATTATTTAAATTTAGTTTGCGAGCTTGAAGAAAACACCAATCCCATTGTATTTAACCGGTCGTCGAACAACATAGCAAAAATACCGCCAGTCGCACGCTCTGACTATGATGACAATTATCATGGAAGGTCCATGTTTTGTCCACCTATGTTGGATGGTCCACGTACATGTATGTCTTCAGTGTTTATTATTAGCGTATCGTCTAGACGAGCCTTAATTATGCCTAATTCTGCAGTCAAATTATTCATTTGAGAAGTCAATGCCTGAATCAACGTTTCCAACCCATCAGAAGACATATTAAATGTACCACAAATGTTTTATTTTTACTCGATTATATATAGAATTTCGCACAACGAGCATCGATTTAATAAAACAAATTTACACATTAATTAATTTATGTTCACTTCAGCTCGAATTCTGCTTTTCTCATTGGGCTGACTGCTTCATTCTTATACGGGCGCTTCTGCGAGGAATTTCTGTTGAAATAATGTCTGCCCTAGATAAGACCCTTTGTTCATTATTTGTCTTAAAGGTGGCCATTGCCACAGTCCAAACTCGTCAGTACGTACGACTGGCCGTAGTTTTGCTATGTTTTTCGACGACTGGTCAAAGACAATGGGATTGGTGTTTACTTCAAGCTCGCAAAATTGATTTAAAGAATTGTTACCACCACTCGCGCAATCAATTATTGTTAAATTGTAATGTCTTTAGATATGTGTGTGGCGAATGCTCCAAACATTTATTGTTCGTAACTGCATATAAATCGTGCAGCCGACATTTTAAACAAGTACAATGTTTGCGAGACTACTAGAGAGGAGAACTGCTTATCTAATTTTGCTTTCAATGCGGTTTGATTCTCACTAGTCAGTTTGCCGTCGTACTCTGATGATAATCATGGAAGGTCGAAACGCGTCAGTGCGTGCGACTGGCGGTAGTTTTGATATTTTGTTCGACGACTGGTTAAATACAATGGGGTGGTGTTTACTTTAAGCTTGATTTAAATATTTTTAATCACCACCCGCGCACTCAATGATTGCTTAATTGAAATGCATGTTTGTTTGTGCATTGTGTACACATTAACTTCCGTCAACATTGTTCATATTGCTCATCCTTGTTTATTAATAAATATTATTTATTTTTGACTGTTCGTCATCATGTTTTATGTATAAATCATTAAAGGAAATTTCAATTAATAAATATTTTTTGTTTTACATAATGAGTAATAATTACAGTATGACTCCGTAACCAGAAAAGGAGATCACAAACTAAACAATGCTTAAAAATTAAAATTCATTTAATGAATTAGACTGCTTCCTCAATTTTTGACATTCCTCATTAATTTCTAGATTCATCACTCACAGGATAAGAACCCGGAGAATGTGCATCAGAATATGGCAGCTCCCGGCAAATATCACGAAATCCAAGTATAGTACACAATTTTCAGTGAGATACCGCGTTACATTTTGAATAGCCTTTACTGAATGTTGAACCCAAAGTTTATCACATTCGACCTTACGTTGCAACTTGCGAAACCCGATATATTATTACACGACAGACGCGTCACGACTTGAGGAAGTGATATTATATATATATATATATATATATATATATATATATATATATATATATATATATATATATATATATATATATATAAGGAAGAAAGAACCCATTAATAACAATGTGGATAAAGGCCATTTATTTCGTGAATACTAATCATCTCTTATACAATCATACATATTTATACATTTTGGGTTTTCAATTGATTATACTAGTGGTAACAAATCTTACTCGTTTTTACTTCTGTTTCTTGTTTTGGCTAGTTGGTAAGTGTGTATGCATCTGTGTTTGTGTGTATGCGTGTTTGGATGTAAAGGTCATTCTCGCAGTATTGCAAAGTGATGTCTGAGATCTGGTCATTATTGTTTTTATTGCTTGAGAATTAACCATTTGTGCGCATTGTTCACTGTTACATGTACGAGTGTTTTTTCCCCAGTGTAGTTGATCGTTTCACCTTGTTGCGTAAATTTATAATTTCAACATGGTAACAGCGCCGGTATGGATGGCAGTGTTAAACGCTCATATTGTTTGGAAACTTCTGTCATCGTATGCGCCTCTGTTATTTCCACTTCAGTTTGTTGCCAATCCGATTGTATGTTTGCTGATTCTAGTCGAGGGCCTGTTTGTTCTTGACTGGATACTAGTAGATTGTTGTTGAATTTTGTTATTCTTGTCCAGTCGATAAGAATATCATGTTGATGAAACTTTTGAATATTAAGGTTAGGTGCTTGTTGTTTTATATATATATATCTCTATAATGTCCATGCCTTTTTAATTTGCAGTATTCCTAATTATAAGAATATATATATATATATATATATATATATATATATATATATATATATATATATATATATATATATGGTGAAAGCTAAAATAATTTAATATTCTTGACTGCACAAAATGCTGCAGGCGACATTTACATTGAAGTAAAATGTTTGCGAGACAACTAGAGGAGAGAGCGGCATATGCAGTTCAGATTTCCATATGCACACACACACTTGATTTAAAGAATTGTTACCACCACCTGCGCAATCAATTAATGTTTAATTGGTATTGTCTAGATAAAGCTGCAAAAAGTTAATTGTTGTGTACAGCCGACATTTGCAGTGTCGTACTGCTAGAGTTGAGAGCCGAATGTGTAATTTTGATTTCTACATGTTTGCAATGCGGTTTGATCCTCGCTGGTCAGTTTGCCGTCGTACTCTGACGATGATCATGGAAGATCGAAACGTGTCAGTACGTGTGACTGACGATTGTTTTACCATGTTGTTCGTTGATTAGTTGAATACAATTGGATTGTTATTTACTTAAAGCAAACAAACCTGACTTAAAGAATCATTATCACCACCCACGTAATCAATGATTGCTAAATCTCTTTTGTTGCTTGAGTGGACGACCCGAGTTTTACGGAGTAGCACTATACTATTCTTGTGCATTCATTATAAAATAACATTCACCTACAATACTGGTTTCTTGCTTCTGTGGCCCGGTTTCTCAATTATATTTTCTCAAGCTAAACTAATTTCTGCGTCAGTTCTGAAAACTGCTAATAGTTGTCTAAGAAGCACAAAACCGGTTTGGTGGATTAATTTCGTTTGCATACATTTTTTTCATTTTTAATTTATAACTAAAAAAGTTATCTAATAAAATACTGCTATCACTAATCAATAGAAATTTTTATATTCCGAGATCTGGAGCGGAACGTGGACACACGAGTCAACAACCTTTAAATTGTGAATAAATAATCAACTGGTGTGTGCTTATTGCTGCAGAACACCCAATCATCCTTTAAACTATAAAACATATAACAGAAATGTTTTCGTACGCATAAAATATAACGCCCGATTATAATACATGGGGTTTGTACGGAGAATCCATAATTATAAAATGCCGTTATCTTTGAAATTACTAATGAGTCATTTTGATGACTGCTGATTGTGATTAAAAAATACTGTTGATAAAGAGGAAAAACCTGACGATGACGTTGATGAAAAGGCTGCTGTTGCTGCTGATGTTGCTAATGATCCCGATAGCGAATGGTAAAGATGACGACAATGATGATGATCTGGATTTATTGATAAATAAAATGTTATTAATGATTGTGATAATGGTTTGACTGATAATTGTAGTGTTAGAGATAAAATAATTTTATAATGGCAATGATGATCATAATTATGTTGTAGACAATGATGAAAAATACGACAATAATAATAATGTGTATATGATGCCGACAATGATGATGAAGATGAGTATGATGGAAATTTTAATGTTATTGATGTTGACGTCGGCAATAATGACCTTGAAGGTAAAGCTTTTAAATATTGGGCGATTATAAATATGAGGATTGATTTTTTTAAATTTGGATCCGGGCGATAACGTCGACGATGAGTAAAATTAGATGGATAATGATTGTGATGATGATCTTGTCAACAATTGAGATAATTAAGACGATGGACACAATGTTTATGAAAATTATTATTAATAGTAAGAAAGACGACCATTTTTATATTGGTGTCGATTGTAATCTTCATTTTGATGATGATGATGATGATGATGATGATGATGATGATGATAATGACGATGATGAGTGCAATTGAGTTAATGGACTTCACAATGACGGAAATGGTAATTACAATAATTATGATTAACATAATGATTGTTACATTAATGATATGGGTGATGATGGTGAGGACGAAAATAATCCTTCCAAAATTTTTTATGATGCAAAAAAAGTCCAAAGGTTTTGATGAGTGTAATTTTGATGACCACGTAAATAATGACAATGATGAAGATGAGTTTGACGAGGATGGTATTTTGACATTGATGTAAATCATAAGTATCACAAGAGAAATAATAAGGTATATGCTGATTGTGAAGATGATGATAGCGATGATTATGACGATGACATTTTTAAAGGTTTTTATGATGAAGTTGTTAAAGATAGTAATGGAATTGAGGTTGATGGTGGTTGATTATTATGGGGAGGATAGGTATGGTGATGATGATGACAATGATGACAATGATGACAAATATGACGATAAAATTATTGATTATTATGATTATGACCGTGTTATTGTTGATAATGAAGATGTTAATGATGATGGAATTGATAATGGTTACGGTTTCGATATTGAGGTTTCTGATAACGATGATCTTAATGATAATGATGATAATGACGCTGATGGTGCTAATAATGAAAATGGTGATGATTTTGTCGAGGATGATAACTTTAAGCTGATGATGGTGTATAGGATTATGATGTGGAAGATGAGGATATCAATGAAGATGCTCATGACGATATTTTTAATAACAATTATGATGATGAAGACAATGATGATATTGACGATGCGGTTGAGGAGTATAACGAGGTTGACGAAGAGTATTATGTTAATTACGATGATGGCGATGATGATGATAATGATGATGATAATAATAATAATAATAATAATTATTATTATTATTATATATTATTATTATTATTATTAGTATATTATTATTAGTATTATTATTATATTAATGCTAGTGTTGTTTGTGATGAGGATGATAATGAGGATGGAAATGATAATGGTGATGATTTTGATATTAAGGGTTTTGATGACTACGATCTTAATGAAAATGATAATCATGATGATGACGTTGATCATGATAATGGTGATGATGGTGTTGAGGATGATAATTTTCAAGCTGATAATGGGTGTATGATTATGATTTGGATGATGACGATAACAAGATGCTCATCACGGTATTTTTGATAACAATTTGAGCGATAAGGATGGACATGGTGAAAGTAAAAATTCCGTGTATAAATTTGATGTGAATAATGGTTGATATTATAATGGCAATAAAGAAGAAAATGTGGTACACGAAATTGATAAGGAAGACATTTACAATTATGTTAATTTTGGTAGTGATGATGATTATGTCTGTAATGATTAGACTTCAATTGATGAAATATCTATTGTTTCGAAAGCAAGCGTTTTTATCATCCTATATTTTTAAAATGTTATTTGATAGATATTAAGTAACCGTTTGCTAGGCATTGATTCCAGTTTAATTGTCAGCTTTCAATTGAGGGCAACTGAAATGTCTATAGGATTTTAGTGTTGGATGGTATTCTTTGTCGTTTTCACTAGTTAGCTAATTGCGAATTTGACGGAAATGAAGATGCTTATTATGATGTTTATAAAAAAAAACAGTTGTGTAACGCGGTCCGTTGATTTTTTTAAATAAATTATCACATAATTTGACGACGTTTCCATTTCCATGGGTGTATCGTTATTTCAATGTTTCTTTTATTCGCTGTAGTATTAGTATAAGTAGTAGTAGTAGTTGGTGTTGTTGTCGTTGTTGTTGTTGTTGTTGATGATGATGATGATGATGATGATGATGATGATAATGATGATGATGATAATGTTGTTGGCGAGGTAAAATCTTAAAGAGGCAGTAACTATCATAGTTGTAGCAGATTGTTTATTTTTCTACGCGCTGAACCATTGTATATAACATGAGATGCTACAGTATTCCAGTTGTTGCTTATTTAATACCAAATTATTTAAATTTCATATAAGTAGAACTTTCGCACTCTCTCATACAAAAATTAGTTATAGGAAAAAGAATAAATAAGGCAGACAAGCACTGGAAATTAGTAGCCCACGTTTATTTCATAGGTGGCGATACAATGATTGCAGCCAATTTCGTGGACTTCAAAGGAACACCAATTCGATTTACGTCCCGTCACACAACGTGGCAATACTAACATCAATCAAGCGTATTACTTGGATCATCAAAGAACGAAAATAATCAATAACATATTGATTTAAATCAAGGTTGAGAGGTTGATATAAACACTAATCTTATTAGATCTAAAATTTTGGCAGTACAAACTAAGCATTTTAAAGAGTAGAAAAGTCAATTCTTTTTGTAGAACGCTTTTGTCCATGTTAGGAACTCTCCAGGCATTGTTAAGAATTTACCGCGTATAGTACGTAAAGAGTTTCCAATAGGAACGAAACCGGTCTACTGGACGAATTTTCTTGTCTACATTACACGAGGCTTTTTTATACTGAAAAATGCATTTATAATATAATTGGTGTTTGCAGCAACCTCGCAAACTTGAATTATAGCAGCAACGCCGTTAAATGGTATAATAAATATACAACTTTATTTAATTAATTTTTATCACGGCCCGCGTAATCAATGGTTAATCAACATATTGATTTGATTCAATAATTAAATAATTTAAATTGTTAGTGTAGTCTAAATTGCTCGATGAAATCGTGTATTCTAATGGGGCTTTAAAAATGCATACATATCCATTACTTTTTAAGCCATGTCTTGCTGCTAGCATTGTTACAGTAGATTAAATACTTCATTACGCTCAGAAGATATTCAAGTTGCAATTGCT
Source organism: Eudiplozoon nipponicum (assembly GCA_029291075.1). NCBI lineage: Eukaryota > Metazoa > Platyhelminthes > Monogenea > Mazocraeidea > Diplozoidae > Eudiplozoon > Eudiplozoon nipponicum. The sequence goes on from JAQBSW010003044.1 coordinate 65,280, forward strand.
TCAATTTAAATTTTAAAAATGTAATTAATTTTTTTATAATAGATTTTAAGACGAATTATCCCCAGTAATACATATTGCCTAATGTTTAGTTAAATTACGTTTACGTAATTCAGATAAACGCCAATCTATTTATATTTTACGAGACGGACAGCGTAGCAGAGCTATCATAATTCACACGTGAGTACACATTTTGACTCCAATGGTTATCATAAAGGCAATACTGATATCATACTAATGAGAATCAAACCGCAATGCGTGTACACCATTAATTGAATGCAGAAGCAAAATTAGCATCTCTATTAGTCCAAAAACCTTTTCGTTAATTGTGAATTTCATAAAATTCATATTAATTTTCCAAGAAAGCAATGAGTTATTGCGTGACGTGTGTCATTTGAATAATACCCAGTTGTTTACGTGAGTTATATTCAAACCCAAATTTTTATCCTGCCACACAAAATGGCAAAGCTACCGTCAGTTAACTGGACTTACCGCTGAAGTTCGATGATTGGTTAAAAATGGATTGGTGATTATGAAAAGTCAACAAACCTCATTTGTAAAAATGCTATCGGCACCCACAAAACCCATGATCGCATAAGTTTGTAAAAATAATTTTATTTACTATTCGGCACGAGTTTAATTGTGCAACATAGAGCGATCGATAGGTTAAACAGAATTTTCTTTCAGTTACCGTTTAATTAAAGCAACAAATTACTTCGAAAATTATTTCACCCGAGACGTTAATTTTTCGGATGAGCACCACACAGGTCAAATCAATACGACACACAAAAATTTTTGTGCGAAGCAACAAGCAAACAATACTTTCACCAAGTTCAATACTTAATATGCGAATTTACCATGTCTAAGATATTTATTAATTTGTTTAACAATTACAATATACATCAAGTTGAAAAGCAATTGGTTAGGATGCTGACAAGCGAAAATATTCCAAAGGAGGTTCAAAAGCTGACTTCATGAGAAAAAACTAATTAAGCTGTAGATTCAATTTGGCGCCGAATGATTGGTATTTTCTTTCTGAATTAGGCGCAATTAACTTCTCACGAGCGACCACACAAGCAGACCTATATACTCATGAATAGGCACAGCTTAAAATGAGTTTATTTCTACCCGCTTCATCTTTTCTCTTGAATATGACACAAAATCGCTAATACCTGCACATATGTGTATGTGTTTGTGTGTGTATACGGAGAGCAAGAAATGAATATAATTAGTCGCTTAAACGGAAATGTAAATGCATACTTCATTACTGAACACAGACAGATGTAAACATCTAAAACAGTCAAATTTAAATCAATCATTTAAAACGTTAAGCCCATAAATGCTGATTTTAATTAATTCTGCCATTTGTTCTTAATGGCTTAGCTTATTTACGACAATTAGTACGAATGGGCTCAAAATAATTCATTAATAGTTCTTATCCATGGTTGTGGGATTAGGATTAATGTTTTACTAATCAAAGAGAATGAAGATGTATATATATATATATATATATATATATATATATATATATATATATATATATATATATATATATATATATATATATATAATTGAAGTCTATGGACCGGATTTTGATTATATTATCAATAGAAACAAAACATTGGATCAGGTAGAAACGGCAGTTTATTCGTTATTATTGGGAATTCGTCAAATATTGTCCAGAATTTACTGCGGATGGGCTCGAAATTAAGTACATATGATACTGTGTCTAGAGCTCATTTCACTGCACCACTCCTGCCAAATAATAAACGAAATTTTCAACTATTTACGAACTTATGGCTTTGGTGGGCCTCCTTTCATGTGGGAACTACTTGGACTCTCTTAGAACCAGAAATTTTAACTATTCACATTCGATCTGTGTTTATTAAACAGACACTTTGGGATGTAATATTGAATTGAAGTCTTATCACATGACTGTGTTTCAAATTGCGTTGTTGAATTTCAGACTAAGAAACAAACGTGTCTTGGTTCGAGATTCATTCACAGCAAATTGTTTGCACAACTTGATGTATTCGTAATAAGATCGAAACTGGTATGCTGGATTAATTTCCTTTTGATATCTGGAAGCAATTTTGAATCTATACTGAAGAATATTATATATATATATATATATATATATATATATATATATATATATTACCTGTCACATTTAATGTTTTACATGATTAGCCATACAAATGTAACTCTATCTGATTTGTGATCCACTGAAATTTTTTTCTTTCATTATAATATTTGTGACTTCAAAATTAATCAATCGAATATTGCGGAGTTATTTAAAACAAGGTTATGATCTTGGTGAATACACCAGTCCCATCATATGCATACATTTTTCATTATAAACTAAGCATTGCATAATGTAGAAAATACAGTTTACCCGGTAAACCAGTTTTGTCCATATTGCGAGCTCTTTACGTACTGTCCAGAATTTGCCGCGGACAGGGCTCGAACGAAATAGGTCTACTGGATGCATTGCCTTGTCTACATCATACAATTCCTAGATTATATTGACAAATTAATGTATATAATGTGACTGGTGCTCATATCACAATCGCAAACTTGGTTTAAATAATTGTCATCACCGCCCGCGCAAACATTATTTTTTGCATTTTATGGATTTTTCAACTTGTATCATCCCCTCTGGGTTTTTGTCTGTAATTTTGATTAATTTTATGACAAACTTGTCTATTAGATGAAGACAAATATTCCTCACTTAATGAAAGCTGCGTTAGTCAAAACGCAGATCAGGTAATTTCAATTAATCCAGGTGCGCAACACAGAAATTCCTTCCTCACTTAATGTTTTATTTGCAAGCATGACACTTATCACTTAATTGACCGGCGTTCCACGATCTTTGTGTGGCAATGGCCACCTTTAAGACAAATAATGAACAAAGGGTCTTATCTAGGACAGACATTATTTCAACAGAAATTCCTCGCAGAAGCGCCCGTATAAGAATGAAGCAGTCAGCCCAATGAGAACAGCAGACTTCGAGCTGAAGTGAACGAAAATTAATTAATGTGTAAATTTGTTTTATTAAATCGATGCTCGTTGTGCGAGCAAAATTCTATATATAATTGAGTAAAAATAAAGCATTTGTGGTACATTTAAAATGTCTTCTGATGGGTTGGAAACGTTGATTCAGGCATTGACTTCTCAAATGAATAATTTAACTGCAGAATTAGGCATAATTAAGGCTCGTCTAGACGATACGCTAATAATAAACACTGAAGGCATACATGTACGTGGACCATCCAACATAGGTGGACATAACAATGGCGACCGCGCCGAAGAGGAATCAGGAGGAAATATGCCGGCGTTTTCAGCCGAATCGACGAGTTATTTCAGACCGTCATCAGAATTTAAGCCGATGTTGGCACCACTAGATGTGGAAAGGCCACAGTTGTGGTTCGAAAAATTTGAAGCATCAGTTCGAGCCCAAGAATTTACATTGGAAGCACCTATTGTGCGTGTGGCTGTCCAGGAATTAGTGGACCGGACAGTAGCAGTCCAATTGGAATTGCCGGTTGACCTCACGTATGAAGAATACAAAAGACGCGTGTTGGATCATTTCCGGGCCAGGCCTCAGGAAGTGTTCTTAGAATTATACAGCCTGAAGCCATTAATGGGTGAGATGCCCATGGATACCATGGCACGTATCAAGCGGTGGTTCTCGAAGCTTACCGAGTCTTTACCCGGCTTGCAACCACATGAGGCCATCATGTTCATGCTGCTGGATCCTACCAGATACGGTGAAATATCCAGCGCCCAGGGAGGCCTTGAAGAGAGACTACAGGCTCTTCGAAGTTCGGCCATAATGACAAACAAAGTGGCAGCTGCATCTCCACGCATGGGTCCAGTTACGACATCTGACAGGAGCGACATACCGTATTGGAATTCTTCGCGGCATAATAAGCAGTTCCGCGACAGAAGGCAACAGCCAGTGGCCTGGAAGCAAAGTCAGTATATAAGGACTCCAGCTCCGACGAATACGGCGTATAAGCGTCAGCAAAACCCATGTACTGCTCCTCGAGAACGGCCAGTGCAGTGGGGTAACAGGGTGCACAATCTCACAAATAAAGGTGGGAGAGAGCAGGGCACAAATATTAATCCTTTGGTGGCTCCGACGGGTAGATCGAATGAAGACCAGCAGAACAAACAAAAAAGTGGTCCGAACCAGATGGCCTTTGAAGAAAAGGAAGTGTGGGAAACATTGCCAAATGTAAGAATTTTTACTAAAGTTAAATTTTTAGAACTCTTCAACGGACAGCCAGTAATAATGCAATTGGATACTGGAGCTGATGTGTCGGTACTACCATTGACTTGGCCATTGAACAATGTAAAACCTACGAAAGCAAGTTTATGTCAGGCATCGGGCGCATCGATGGTGGCTGTGGGCGAGTGGGACACGAAGTTGTTAATAAATGAAAATGTCTATCATATGTCTTTTGTTGTTTCGAATACGCAAACGCCCTTATTGGGACTTGATTTCATTAGAAAATGGGTTAAGACGATAGACTGTCAAAATAAACGTGTATGCCTATCGCGGCCTGAGGGAATAAGTTCAATAAAGTCTATATGTACCCCTAAGATGCAGGAGGAGACCAGTTGTCTGCCTGGGTGGTGGAAGAATCTTCAAACCCAATATAACATTATATTCCAACTGCCTGATTGTAGCGAGCGTCCAGGGCCGACGGTCGACCAGTTTAAGCTATGGCTAGAACTAAATGAAGGTTACGAACCACCAAAAGTATATGGTGCTCCTCCAAAGAAATTAGCAGCAGCGACTCGAGCAACCCAAGAAATGATAGAAGCCGGCGTTCTTGAACCGTCATCATCTGTTTTTCGTGCTCCGATGGTTTATGTTACGAAAAAGGATGGATCGCACCGACCGGCGGCTGATTTTAGGCAATTGAACTCGGTAACTAAACCGGACCCGTATCCCATGCCGGCTCTGCGTGATCTGTTCTTACAGCTAGCGGGAGGCAAATGGTTCGCCGTGCTTGATCTTAAACAGGGATTTTGGCAAATAGGCGTGCGGCCCGAAGACCGATGGAAGTTAGCGGTACAAGTACCCCAAGGTCATTTCCAATTCACCCCGGTACCATTTGGCCTTAAAAACGCACCGAAAGTGTTCCAAAGAATGATGGACTCGTTCGTGTCTGACTTAACTTGTACAACAGCTTACGTAGACGATGTTATTATATGGGCCACTACTGAACACGAATTACGTGTGAGGCTGCAGAAGATGTTGGCCAAAGCTGTAGAATGGCGATTACATTTTAATCCAGAAAAGGTACACATAGGTCAAGAAGTGCGGTTCTTGGGGCACTTAGTCTCAGCGGACGGATGCATGCCGTTAGATTCGAATGTACAACCTATCAGGGATTATCCGGTGCCTACTACTAGAAAACAATTGCGCCGGTTTATTGGTATGGTGAATTTCTATAGACCATACCTCGCAGGGATGGCGGTAACGCAACAGCCCTTATCTCAGTTAACTAGTGCCAAGATACCATTTCGTTGGACGGAGGAGGCTCAACAAGCGTTTGTGCTATGTAAGCAGAAATTAATAGATGCAACTATTTTGACTTTCCCGGTAGGTAATATGTCAATTGTTACAGACGCGTCAGATATTGGGATAGGAGCGGTGTTACAAGCTGACGGACGTCCGGCGCAATATATAAGTCGCACACTCACTAAGGCGGAACAGAACTATACCGTCACAGAAAAGGAATTACTTGCCGTACAATGGGCGCTGCGGAAGTTTAGATATTTTGTCATCGGGGACACGTGGACGTCTTTACCGACCACAAAGCGCTAGTGCATTGGAGATCACTATGTATTGAGAAGAAACGTGTACATCGAGCCATTGAAGAACTAGAAGAGTACGATATATCAATTCATCATAGAGCAGGAATCGAGAATGCGGCGGCCGATGCGCTCAGCAGAATTTCCGCTGTGCGGGTTTCGCCGCTTATAAAAGTCTCTGAAGAACAGGGAAGAGATGCTACATGTCAGGAAATAGTCAATCAATTAAAAAACGGCACAGTGGTGTCTGCACCATATAAAACGTTGAGTCTACAGAACGGCCTGTTGGTGCGGAAAGAAGGACAAACAGTGCAATGGTTTGTGCCAGAATCTATAAGAACAGAATTAATGGCCTTTTGGCATGAAACGTTAGGACATCCCGGCGCTGGGCGGCTCATTGAGACATTGCAGTCACGATTGTATTGGCCTGGCATGTCCAAAGAAATTCGTAGCTATTGTCAACATTGCTCTACATGCCAACGTTGTAAACCACAAAAACGAGAAAAGGTCACTCCTATTGCTTTCAATGCCACTGCACGGAACGAGTTTCTGCATATCGACCTGGTAGGTCCACTGCCGGTAGCTCGCGGCGGCGTGTCCTATGTGTTTTCCATGGTCGATAAGTTTACCCGATGGGTCGAGTTTGTACCACTGAAGAAGATCACAACAGAAAAGATTCTAACGTGATTAGAAGAGCGATGGCTCACTCGATTCGGTTCACCACAATTTAGTGTTACCGATCAAGGCGCACAGTTTGAGTCGAAAGAATTTAATCAGTGGTGCAAAGACCTTGACATAAAGCATTCCCGCACAGCCACTTATCACCCGCAAACCAATGCGACAGCTGAGCGCGCACATAGGACGATGAAAGAGGTACTGCGATGTTGGTGTCACGAGAGCCCGGGAACGTGGAGAGACAAATTATATTTGGTCGAGCGGGCCATGCGCTTTACAGTCTCAACAGCTACAGGATTCGCTCCAACGACCATGGTCTATGGAGGACACATAAGACTGCCAGGTGAACCTGTAATCCAAGGATCCCATGAGCGCTGCACCATAGCGGATATTCAGGAACGACTAAAACAGTTAACTGAATATGTAGGCGCCACACAGCGACAAGGCTATGCAAGGCAACCGACACGCACTCGCCTAAAGGTCAGCGACTATGTCATGGTAGCGAAGGTCGAGCCCATGGCACTGCAGGCTGTCAATGATGGGCCGTATCGCGTGGAGAGGGTGGACGCAGAGCACAATACTGTTTTTGATAGCCTGCCCGATGGACCACGAGCTGTTGCACTGGATCGTTTAAGCAGAGTGCGAAAGCCGATTCCTGAGGGGGGGGAAGATGTGGCAATGGCCACCTTTAAGACAAATAATGAACAAAGGGTCTTATCTAGGGCAGACATTATTTCAACAGAAATTCCTCGCAGAAGCGCCCGTATAAGAATGAAGCAGTCAGCCCAATGAGAAAAGCAGACTTCGAGCTGAAGTGAACATAAATTAATTAATGTGTAAATTTGTTTTATTAAATCGATGCTCGTTGTGCGAGCAAAATTCTATATATAATTGAGTAAAAATAAAGCATTTGTGGTACATTTAAAATGTCTTCTGATGGGTTGGAAACGTTGATTCAGGCATTGACTTCTCAAATGAATAATTTTACTGCATAATTAGGCATAATTAAGGCTCGTCTAGACGATACGCTAATAATAAACACTGAAGACATACATGTACGTGGACCATCCAACATAGGTGAACATAACACTTTGAACACTATTTTCTAATTGCATAACACTTGCGATTTATTTTTTTAATTTTCGGATACCTACATTTTAATCATCAATTCATAATGCTATAACTAGATCCACGGTAAGATACCAGAGAATCTTATCCATACGAAGGAATATTGCTCATTGTTATCTATCCTTGTTCATCTAATAATAGATATTAAATATTGACCATAAGTTGTGGTCATCAAAAGTACCATTATATGATGCGATTAACAGGATGAAAAACTTATTATAGGCTTTTCTAGCAAGTCGTCAAATTAGACGACGGATTTCCACAATTTGTTTTTTAATATGGAAAATTTCCACTGTTGAATTATAAGCTCAAGCAGCCTTGATGAAAGTAATTCAAATCATTTCCTAGAAATTTATACAAATTCACTCCGTTTCAGAAATTGCCGAGTTCAAAAGCAAGCTTCATTACTCAATTCTAGTCATGGCATTAGAATACCTCTCTTGTGTGTATTATTTTCTAGTAGAATTGCTGCTCACCCTAAAAGTCAAGCTCGGGAATTTCCCGAAGCAAGACTCCGGGGAAAATACCAGAATCATGGAGAGTATTCTAGTAGACACAATAAATCTCGTCTTTCCTCTACACTGGAGATTATATTCTCAATTAATGCTATGGGAAATGCCAGGCATATCACAAGAACAGGCGTTCTAAGCCAACAATTCTTGCTATGTATTAGTACCGAATCTGTGCTGTGGCTTAAACAGATTAGGTAATTAAATAATGTTTGTTGCGAAGATCTAATATATATGCAAATATGTATTAGATGTTGCGAACCTAGTAACAAATTAGTTCAGTTGTGACCAGAAGGATAAACCAAAGGCAGCATGAACGGAAAGTATAATCTCATGCACATTCGTTTCGTACTTACTGGCGACTCATCAGTAGGAGCCGGTATTACACCCTTCAACCACTATATATTTTGGTCGAAGAATGTGGGATAATAGGACGGTACAATCTCCTAGACGAATGTGTAAACCTGCAATAGTGAAGCTAACATCATATAAAGTCTCGAAAATGCGACTTCCACGCTTATTCACTCTATATAATATATACACCGAGTCTGTTAGGGATATTAGCACCATGGCTATTGTGTCAGTAACCGATAATAAACTACTATAGGTTTTCATACTCGTCTAGGAAATTGTACCATCTTATTACCACACATTCCTCACCCAAATATATAGTGGGGAAAGTGCGTAATATCGGCTCCTACTGATGAGACGCCAGTAAGCACGAAATGAATGTGCATGAGATTGTACTTTCCGATCATTCTGCCTTTGGTTTGTCCTTCTGGTCACAACTAAATTAATTTGTTACTAGGCTCGCAACACCTAATACATACTTGCATATATATTAATTCTCCGCAACAAACAGTATTTAACTGTAATATATTGAATTGAATGATGTCATGCTTACCGTGAAATGTGATTACTGATATCGATCACAGCCAGAGTATAACGATTTACTGGAGTAATAGGTGTTCAGAAATAGTTTCAATTCTTAATTTCGGCGAACTATAGCATACATTGATATCCATCATGCTGAGACAATGTACCGACTCGGCAGCCATAGTGTTAGTACCATGTACCTTTTCGGTACAATAATGTTGGTATCGGTTACTGACACAATAACCATACCGTTAGTATCATTTACAGACTCGGTATATATATTATACTGAAAGATTTAGCGTGGAAATCGCATTTTGGAGACTTCATATGATGTTAGCTTCACTATTGCAGGTTTACACATTCGTCTAGGAGATTGTATCGTCCTATTTTCCCACATTCTTGACCAAAATATATAGTGGTAAAATGGCGTAATACCGGCTCCTACTGACGAGTCGCCAGTAAGCACGAAACGAATGTGCATGAGATTATACTTTCCGTTCATGCAGCCTTTGGTTTACCCTTCTGGTCACAACTGAACTAATTTGTTACTTTATCAGGTAATTATTAAATTTCCAATCTCAAAGTCAGGAAAGTTCTGAAATACGAGGAAGGGTCAAAGTAACATACGTATACGAGTAGTAAGCAAAGTAATGCAAAAGATTGCACCGGACATATGATGCACTTTTTCACAGAAAATTCTGCAAGGAACCACTCAAAATTTTCTACACAAAAATATGCACTTACATGAACAGAATCGCCTATGAACACGCTATAACTCGTGTATATTAATGCGATATAGTGTTTCTTTTTATATATTTTGAAACAATGTCATATATCCACGAGTATCACACAATTCAATAGAAACCGTAATAGAAATTCATCGTTTGATAACCTGCAATATTCCAACCTTCTGAGGTAGATTCAAATCCAAATATTTAAGTGTAACATGCGTTTACTATAGGATATGCATCATATATAGTTTGCTGGCACTGAAGTCGCGTTTTCAAAGACTTTATATGAATCTACCTCCATTACAGCCTGAATGCTTATTCGGATACCAAATTTTACCGACCAACTGGCCAACATCACCTATCCAAATATATAGTTGGTAATAGGCGTAATACCGTCTCCTACTGATGAGTTGCCAGTAAGCTCTAAACGCAAGTGTACATAAGATTGTTCTTTTCGTTCTTACAGACTGGTTAATCATTCTGATCCTATTTGAACCATTTTTTCTAATTAAACAAAAATTGGTTGCGTGGGCGATGAGAAAATTTATTATAAACAAGGTTGCGAAATTGATATAAACACCAGACCCATTAAGATCATACATTTGTCAAAATAAACTAAGAATTGCATAGTGTAGAAAAGGCAATTCATCCAGTAGATCGGTATCGTCCTTATTGGGAACTCATCACGTACTGGCCAGAATTTGCCGCGGGCAGGGCACGAAACTGGGCACGTCTGCTTAGGAATCTTGTGCTCTAACCGGCATGATGGCTTAGCGGTTAGAGCACCAGTTTTCTAAGCAGGCGTACCCAGGTTCGAGCCCTGTCGGCGGCAATTTCTGGCCAGTACAAGATGAGATCCCAATAAGGACGATACCGATCTACTGGACGAATTGCCTTTTCTACACTATGCAGTTCTTAGTTAATCCTAACAAATGTATGTATTTAATGTGTCTGGTGTTTATATCAAGTTCACAAACTTGATTATATTATTTTTCTCACCACCTGCGCAACCAATGTTCGTTTAATAATATAAATCTTCATTACGATACCTCTTCCCCATCTAGTGTGGTGTCTGTTCAATATTGATTGATTGGGGATGATTAGTTGGAACTTTGCGTCTAAATTGGATGCCATATGAGCTCCATCTAAAAATGAAAGAAACTATCCGAGTTACATTAGTTAGTATATCACTGAAAATTGTGCGTAGTGTGTGGCAGGGTGGCTCAGTGGTTAGAGCACCAGATTCCTAAACAGACACGTCCAAGTTCGAGCTCTGTCCGCCGCCAATTTTGGCAGTACATGATGAGTTCCCAATAAGGACTGAACCGGTCTACTGGATGAATTGCCTTTTCTACACTACACAATTCTTAGTTTATACTGACAAATGTATGTACAATTTTTTCTAAATACAAAGTACATAATACATATTTGCAAATAATAGGGTGCCAGGTATATTGTTAAGGAGGAGCAAGATTATGTTGACTACAGTGTTATTTTGCATTTATAATAAAAATATTGGTCAACATGATTTTATGTGCTGGTAAAGGGAATTCTATGCCCACTTTAGTCATAATACATTTGAATTTTACCAACCGTTGAATTGTAATTGTGGTAGCAATGACTTAATTTGAAAGCGCGTATCATGTCCAGTTATGGTTTATGCAAATATGACAGTGTATAGTTAACAGATAGTGGGGATTAATTTCTGTGGTCGTGTTACAAATTCTCAGATCTTTACTAGACACATAAAATTTTAAAATAAAACGTAAGAACTTAGACAGCAAACAGTCTTAGTCAAACTGTCACGGCTTGTGCTTCAAGTTTGCCAATTTCAAATTTGAAGTGCCCAAACATCAAGAAGAAAACGTGCGTTAATCCTGAGATAATGAATGTGTTGTGTAACATAAAAAGAGTTAGGTCAGAGCAGCGACAAATAAAGCTTTCTTAAACCACATTCGTTATTTTGAGATGAGCACCAATTCCGAAATATCTTCAATTGTATCTAAATAGTCGTAAAAATTAACAAAATTATCGTCAGTCACACGGACTGACATGTTTTGACTATCCGTGATCATCAATAAAAGAAGACGGTAAACTGATTGACGAGAATCAAACCGCAATTCATACATTAGTTAAGGTAAATCAGATGATTGGTTCTCACTCCTAGTTATCTCGCATACGTTGTACTTGATTGGAAATGTCCGCTATACTATTTTTAGGCAGCCATAAACATGACATGTTTGCAGATTTCGCAAATGAACGTAAGTTATATTGTTATGCAATCATTGATTGTGTATGTGATGACAAAAATTCCTCAAATCAATTTTGCGAGCTTTGGATAAATACAAATCCTATTGCATCTAACAAGTCGTAAATCGTTGCTGTATTACCGTCAATCCCAGGTACTAACACATTTCCCCCCTCCACGATCATCATCATCATAGTACGACGGCAAGCTGACTGAAGAACATACAATCTCAATAGGTTTATTTATCAAGTTGATTTTTATCTATGAGTTTAAAAATCGATGGCGTTTTCATTTGATCGCATTTTTATTTAATTTACTGTTTGGCAAGATGGGGTAGTGTAATTTTAAATCGAAATGTGTAATGTTGAATTTTTCTGAAACTCATTGCTTTAAATTCGAGAAAATCAGGAAACTGTGCTACATGAATGATAAATATGACCTATCAATATTGCTTAATTTCTCTTAAATAGAAGCTCCACAATTCAATTTGTGTTATATTTAAATGGCACGACCAGTAAAGAAAACAGTATAAACGTAATAATTAAAATGCTTTGGAAACAAAACTTCTACTGACAGTTTTGACTGCAACTTGTAATTTGTTCAAACAGAATAAAAGCATAAAAAACCATTGATTGCGTGGGTGGTGTTAGCAATTATTGAAATAAAATTTGTGATCTCAACGTACACACATATCTTATTTTATCTAACCGGTCACATATCAACCGGAAAAAATCATATTTTAATCGCTAGATACATTTATTTCTTTTTATATATGTTGGTTTAAATCCTGAGGCTTGAAACCCCAAATGCGAAACGGTGTTCCATTTCGTTCGTTCTATTTAAATTTTATGCAAAAACATTGCTGTGTACCATTTATGTTGACCGCTTTCCATGTTTAAGCCATATTACGCAATGTTTGTCCCATATCGAGAACCACATATAATCAGAGCCTGTGATTATATTTAAATTCAATTTCATCTCACCAGATGGCGTGGTGTCCGCCTTATGAAGATAGATTGGGAACGCTACGTATGAACTTTATTTATAAATCAATAATCACGAGGATCAGCATGAAGGTAAGATTGACTAAAAACGCATAAATTGCTGTAAAACTGTAAATCGTATAAAATATACGGCATCTGTGACGTAGGGAATCAATTGCCTGACTCGACACCAACTGCTTACTGGTTCAGACTAGACGACTACTAGTGAGCGCTAACTAAGCATAATGCTGATCCATTCGTTGAATTTATTTCCCATCTTTTGCAATGTTTAGTTTCTACGAAAACCATATATATATATATATATATATATATATATATATATATATATATATATATATATATATTATGAAGGGTAATCTGCCTCTACTTTCTTACATAATGTGAATAAACGAAATTACGTCTCTTGAAAGTATGAATAAATGCAAAGTATATATTGCGAACTTTTTGCTCTTTCAAAATTAAAACTTCATTTCACTCGGAGCATGTACTGAATTATCCTTGCGTTATATGCATTGATGCCCAATTAAATAAGCAGAAACATCGTTTAAATGGGGTTAAATCGTGTATGTATTTAACAAATTTTACGATGTATCGTTAACAAATTTCAATATTGCTCGCACTAGTTACCGATTTGGCATTTATATTTAGTTATCTACTTTCAAGGGTTTTAATGTGCCCTGTTAGTGATTACAATTGTCACAATGCGGTGCTTTCTCTAAGGCAGAGCACACTCGTGCCTTAGTTTCAAGTGGTGTCTTAGTTCTCTGAATTTAAAATTATAGCAGAAATTTATTACCCTTTCAATTTCTGATTTATTTTCTGGCCGAATAGAAAAAAAAGTAACAAACAATCCGCCAAGTCATCCTTCAGCATATAATTCCGAGTTTTTTTCTGCCCAACTTTCCTCGTTTTTTTCTCTTCTCACACTCTCTCTCGATATATATATATATATATATATATATATATATATATATATATATAAGGTACATAAGGCATGTATATGTTTATATGTGTGTGTGTTTAGTGCAGGTTAATTTGTGCGTTCCTGCACACCTTAAGAAGACCCTGCTTACCACTTTTAATAAGTCACACCGTTTAGATTGTAATGCAGTAGAATTCAGCGAAACTTTTAGTCATCACGAAATCGAGATGTGCTGCCATCACAGCCGTAGTCAGATTGCAAAACTTCTGCCTAGAGAGTGATATTATAAAGATTTTTTTAAATATTAATTTAGTGAAGGTGTACAATCGTTGCAACACTATGCCCACATACATTTACACTGCAGAGAGCCTGCATATGTTTGTATAGACTCATTTATAAACCACGACATTACACACCAGAATTATAGGATTCAAGTGTATTAGTTAGGCAGTATCAATATTTATTCGGATGATTAAATACATGTCCTTGACGAATTTCAGTTTTCCTTAAAGGCCGAATTAATTAGAAAGCTGCTAGTTCGTTAATACAACAAATTCAGCAGTATGATATGTCCATACACACAATCACCACTTGTCCGAATCTCCCGTTAACACTAGGAAATACTTTCTGTCCAGATTCTCTTGTTAGCGTGTTATTCACTCTAACAAAATTGACTTTCCTTAATTTTTACATTAATTAATTAATAATTTACAATAAACTATAAATAGTTGGTGCGTATGTCTCCTGCATAAATACAATTATATTATAACATTGCAGAGAATAGCATTAAAACATTTCATTTTCAATAGAATATTGATAAAATTGTCACGATATTAATATGTCCAAAGATGATCGTGGTCAGACTAGGAATTTTTGCTGAAGTTGGTGTTTACTTCAAGCTCGAAATCTTGATTTAAAGAATTGTTACCACCACCCGCGCAAACAATTATTGTAAGATTGTATTGCCTATATATGTATATGTGTCGAAAGCTGCAATCAATTAATGTTCATGAATGCATTGAAATTGTGCAGCCGACATTTCTAGTCAAGTTCAATGTATGCAAGATTGCTAGAAGTGAGAGCCGCATGTCTAAATTTGATTGCCATATATATGAATTGCGAATTGATCCACGCTAGTCAGTTAGCCGTCGTACTCTGATGATGATCATGGAAGGTCGAAACGCGTCAGTGCGTTGCGGCTGGCGGTAGTTTTGTTATGTTGTTCGACGACTGGTTAAATACAATGGGATTGGTGTTTACTTCAAGCTCGCAAACTTGATTTAAAGAAGAATGAATATACATTAAAGATTGTAATGTGATTACCACCGGAATTAAAAAAGTTGGCGATTTCACCCAGTACGAAAAGTGTCAATACATTGAGCTTCACTTTGAAGCTCCTTCATCTCATCTCCATGATCCCGCTGTTAATTCTGAACAGAATTCGGTATGATACAATAACACTTTTCATAAAATCTAAAAGCAGTTTTTCTTTTTTTGGATAATCGAATATTATTTGTGATTACACGCTCTTCCTCCAATAATCTAGCTAGCGTACTAAATCAGCGCTATTCTTCAACCTCTCAAAACACAGACGCACTCTTGTCTTTCTTGAAATTTCCATGGCATTTGACATTGTCTCCTCCTCCGTGATTGAATCCGTCATATTACGTAGTCGCATTGCGGTCTCGCCTTTAGGCCTATTAAGTTCTCTCCGAAACCTATCAACGTTTGTAAGTATCGGCAATGGTCAATCAAGATCAGCCTCCATCCGTTCTGACGTTCCAGCACTTTCACAGTTTCAGATTTGGGATATCCAATTCAAACACTTTAAATATACAGATGATATGATAGTAGTCATTAGCTCTCTTGTTAGCCTTGGCTGTCTCGTAAAATCAGTCGCCTAGCTGCTACCTTTACTGTTAGCTCAACTTTGAAAATTGACCCCTATCTTAATCCAGATGAAGCTAACTTAATGAAGCTTGGCCCAGACTGTATCAATATTTTGACTTCTATCAACCTCTCCCTAGATATAAAAACACTGAATCAGTGAAACACATAGATATCACGTTCTCTAAATTATTGGATTACTCACTGCAACTTAGAAAGTTCATATTCAAACTCTTCCAATTGATTCATTTTAATATGCATCAAGACACAGAACTCTATCCCGAGACTTACTCTATTCAAATGTCACGTCCTACCTCTCATATCCTACGTTAGTGAGTTTTACCACCCTCTCAATTGGGCATCCTCCATTGCTCTTGTAAAGATTTCCTCTCGTTTTTTTCTGAAATGTGTTTTCCAGCTTGGTCAGACATATCAAGAGCTCTACTTCGCTAACCTCCTATCCGTATGGTTCAACAACCACATAAGAATAATCTCATTTGTACACAAGACATATGAGTCTGCCATTGTCGAATTTCTCTCGCGCTCACTACGCATTGATGAGATGTATTTGTACGTCCTTAATTCAATCCAACCATACAAATAATATATCTATAATAGTCTACCTTACCTCCTAGATGAAGGCCGTTTTTATGACAATACCCGCGGAGATAAGAGAAATACTGCACGATGAATTTAAAATGACAGTTAGTATGTATTTCTTTAATAAATTCATCGGAGATACAACAGATTGGAAGCGTAACGTTGTTCTTTCCCATTCCTAATAAACATGATCATTAGTCTGGACAGTTATGTATCTTAACACAGCACTAGGAATGGTCGAAAATAATCCAAGATCCCCTCCATGCCATTGGCGCACAAAGGTCTGTTGATAATCCTTTCAAATTCTAATGGAGCTTTGTTTTATTTCAGCTTTAAAGGATCTCCATCAGACTATATAAAAACGATTGCTGTTTCCGGCCTCGTGTGTTTATCAATTAGATTGATGCACAAATGACTCGCGCAATAAGCTGAAGTTTTGAATTCTGATGAGAATCAATATTACACCGTTTTTCAAGGGTCCATTCTAATTAATATTCTCATAGTCTAAGATAACTTTTTTTATGTTTTCTACGCGGGTCTCTGCCCCTATTTATTAGAAATCAACAAATTAAGTCCTCTTAGATTAGTTCAATGAGCATGAACTAGCCACAGTGACAGATATTGCCGTTGTGATATATAGGGGAAGTTTTAGATGCAATCAGACACCTTCAAAGGAGGACATAGCATGACACAAAGAAATCCAGCTGAATAAGCCCATTAGATTAGCGAAATTTGATAAATTTTCAAGCGCCGTATATTAACAGAGTACTGATTCAAGTGCGGCACTACAGGATATGATGGCCAGTTAAAACTAAAAGGAGACGTGAAGCAGAAAGATGACTCAGCCACCACAGACACAAAAATAAACACGATGCAAGAAAGAATGGTGAATTACACCAAGGATAAAATTATTCAAATCAACTCCTAAGCAAATTTTCTGCTTTAAAAATTAAAATGGCCAAGACAGTTCGCACGGATTCAACAAGGTTGTACGATAAATAAGATTTACAAAATTGGTGAGCTCAATCAATAGGACTAAATAAATGGCGTATGCATCGCATTACAAACCAAAATAATTATTATGCAACATATTGAAACCATTTTCGAGGTTAGTAAACGAGCACATTGTCGAATACCCTTTTGAATTGCAAGAACAATTGAAAGATAAGAACGAATTTTTCATCAAAATGGCCTCCCTTGGTGCATCTTTACTCCTCACTTACATTCCGTTACAAGAAACTTAATTAAACGTTTGCGAACTGATGAAGAATCAATGGCCAAACTATCCTATTCACCTGGATGACCTAAATGAACTTGTGCACATATGTGCACGACATATAAATTTTTACTTTGAAAAGCAATATTTACATCGTGCGAGTAGTTTGGCCATGGGTAGCTCTCTAGCGCCACTTCTAACTGATATTTATTTACACAATCTGTTAATATATGGATTCAGATCCGTTATAGAGAATGCGAGCTATACACAAGGTATGTGATTGGATTGCTCCTACTCCTTCCTAGCACAATTCATTTGCCAATAGTCCAGGTGAAAGCGAAAAATTTAAATATCACCTGTAATATTCACAACGGAGGATGAGCTCAACAACGTATTGCCTTACATGGACGTAAACATAATTCGAGATAATGACGGGCGGATTACTCGAGCTCTACACAATAAATCAACACGCATGGGCCAACGTATTAGTTATAAAAGTTGATTACCTACACCATACAAGCAGAACTTGGTGACCAATAGTGCCAAAAATGTAACGAAGTTCTATTCTGAACGTAAATGGAAATAGATTTGTCCAATTTGAAATATGGATATTGATGTCAACGTGAAGCACAGATATATTTTATCAAACAAGGAGAAAATAACTATGTATCTACACTTACCATATCGAGGTGAATTGGCTAAATCCAGTAACACAAGCTAATTCTCCCAACACAAAAATTAAATTTCATGTTTGTTGCACAGCGACTCATAAGATTAGACACCGTAGATCAGCTTACATTGTCATTTTAATCGACAATCGTCTACACAATTGAATATAAAGGCGGTTACATAGGCAGGACAAAAACAGCTGACCAACCGTATCAATCAACACTTGACCCAGAAACTTAAGAAATAATATCTTGTACCAGTAGGGAAACCGGCTGTAAACTATCACAATCAATTCACATCAAGAAGCTGATAAAACAATTTTTTTAGTAATTTATAAGACAACATCGAATAGACTTATGACAATATATAAACATAATCAAGCGTATCTCAGCTTACACAATTTTCAATCACACAATATCCAATTTAATTGGTATAAGATTAATTGAAACAAAATTGGCTGTAATGAAACAATCATGAAAATGTTCGTGAAAATCTGAAATAGAACCAGAACCGAGACGTAAAAAGACAGCCTTGCAAATTTTGTCATCATCACCGGTGAAAGAAATTGACACTGAGCAAAATCGACACAAAGCGGCATTGTTTTCAATAAAATGTGTGGCTAAAATCTACAATCCTTCGTTAGTCAAAGTTATGGTAGGAAAAATCTGTTAGAAACAGTTAGAAAACTGCCAACAAAAAATGTAATAATTTATTATGACGGCATCTTTATCGTTACATGCACATATGTCAAGTAACATAAATGTATTATCATAAGAAAATTCATCGTTTCCAGATTCGACGCGAAATGCGATTCTACATATTTGCGTTAGTGAGCAAGATGGAAAACGACCGTCCACCACAAATTACCGGATCTGTGCTGTGGCTTAAACAGATCAGGAAATTATTAAATTTCCAATCTCAAAATCAGGAAAGGTCTGAAATACGAGAAGGTGACAAAGTAACAAACGTATACAAGAAGTAAGCAAATTAATGCATACAACTGTGCCGGAAATATGATGCACTAGGTCACAGAAAATACTGCAAGGAACCACCTAAAATTTTCTACACACAAACATACACATATAAGTATATATTAGGTGTTGCGAACCTAGTAATAAATTAGTTCAGTTGTGACCTGAAGGATAAACCAAAGGCAGCATGAACGGAAATTATAATCACATGCACATTCGTTTCGTGCTTACTGGCGACTCATCAGTAGGAGCCGGTATTACGCCCTTTAACCACTATATATTTGGTCAACGAATGTGGAATAATAGGACGGTACAATCTCCTAGACGAATGTGTAAACCTGCAATAGTGAAGCTAACATCATATAAATTTTGCGACAATGCGACTTCAACGCTAACTCACACTATATAATATACCAACATTATGGTACCGAAAAGGTACCTGGTACTAACACTATGTTTTCCGAGTCGGAACATGGTACCAACATGATGGATATCATTTATGCTATAGTTTACCTAAATTGAGAATTACAACTAGGTTCGCAACACCTAATACATAATGCATATATATTAGTTCTCCGCAACAAACAGTATTTAACCCTAGTCAATCGCAAGATGTTTAGACAGTTTGCGGCCAATGAAGTAACCACAGTTGCTAAAACATTTTTGATTAGTATAAGCGGAATAGTTTTGATCTAGATGTCATATTTAGGTATAACGCGGCATAGCTTCTTGTACACCATCGCGCAATATGTCGAGTCGTTGATATTACCTGTGAAGCCTGAGAAAGTGCGTTGGAATTTACAGATTCTGCCCACAAGTGTAAGCCTTGGTCAAAAAACTATCCGAGTGTATTTTGATAATTTGCCATCACATATTTAATTATTTGACGATCAATAGATTTGACACATTTTTATCTTTCAGATGCGGTATGAAAACATGTTAGTTAACTTATTGGTTACATTGTTGAATCGCAATACATTGGCACACTTCTGCTTTATCAGAACGAATTTAACGCTTACGAGGGTGCAAATGGGCTTCTGCTTGTCCTGTCAAAACTTAGTTTCACGAAACTTGAGAACATACGAAAGAATGCTATCGATAACAACCGCTTTGAAATTTCCAAGAAGAAAAAACTTGCATTTTTATTAGGAAAAGCTTATTCAATATTTGCCATTTATCAAATTCCCATCTATGTAATTACTAACATTTTGCGGATGAAGTAGAAGTTGCAAGTGCTTAAACGAAAATTCGTTACGCGGTGGGTGATAACAATTATTTAAATCAAGAGCGTGATCTTGACATGAAGACCAGTCCCATTATATGCATACATTTGTCATTATAAACTAAGCATTGTACAATGTTGATAAGAAAATTCATCCAGTATACCGATTTCGTCTTTATTGTGAACTATTCACGTACTGTCCAGAATTTTCAACTTCCCCAGATGGTGTGGTGTTTGTTCAATAATGATAGATTAGTGATGGCTAGTTGGAATTTTAGGTCTAAAGAGATGCCATATAGGTTAAACTTAAAGGGAAGTCTAACCAAAAACTTCAGTTAGTAATAAACCGATAATTGTTTGTATCCTCCATCAGAGTGACTCAGTGGTTAGAGCAACAGATTACAAAGCAGACATTTCCTGGTTCCAGCCCTATCTGTGGAAAAGTATGGTAGTACATGAAAAGTTCAACATTAAGGACGATACCGATCTACTAGTTGACTTACCTATTCAACGCTATGCAATGCTTAGTTTATCCTAACAAATGTAGGCACATAATGGATAAAGTGTTTATATTAATATCACAACCTTGATTTAAATAAGTGCATGTGATTGACTAGCTTAATTGGCTGCAGATTGAATACCGCATACTGTTCAAGAACGAACTGTTTACAACCTCCTATCAGCTTTCCGTCAATGTCACTGATCATTTGCTGCTCAACCAGCTGCAAACTCCTTGATAGGTTCAGTAATCTGGATGCCTCTTTCCTTATTTGCGAACGGCTACCGCGATCTAAAGTGTCTAAAAGCATATGAAGGTTGTAAACGGGCTTTCAGGCTTAATCTATCTGAGACAGATACGAAATTATGTTAAGCTAACCTCTCAGAACGTTGGAGATTGATAGATATTTTTTCTAGATGTAATAATTTTCTGTTTGGCCGATTGTAGTACGTGTTAGTGTGTGATAAACTAGGACTTTATAACATTGGAATTTTAAACTGGTATCTGAAAACAATAGATAATAATAGGATAATAAAATTTTAACCGTACATCGATCAGGAAACGATATTGCACCAAGATCCAGGAATATGATTCCACTGCTTCACGTTGTATGGTCGACAATTACAGTCTATCATGCCACAGCAATATTTGCAGGACTCCCATAGTTTTGGCATATGAGATCTGGTCTTTGCTTATGTTAGAACTAGCTCTATTTCCCGCGTAATTTAACGTATTTGATCACAAGTATAACCAATTGGCAGTTGGATCACGTAAGGTCGATGGAGGATTTATGCCTTTTCTGTAAATATATATAAGATTTTTTGCTTCTATTTACTTTGGGGATTAAAAGTGTTTTCAAGGAAATTATCAAAAAAATAAGAATAAAGAGATAAATTTTATAAATAAGACACTTCATTTTGTGCATATTTCTATAGAAAACTTGTATATACTTGACGCGTTTTCCATTAATTCTCTGTTAGAAGGCGCCTATTTATTTAAAAATGTCAGAAAATATACTTGAGTCAACATAACAATTTCGACGAATATCTATACAATCTTGTAATCGCCAAATTACAGTGACATCTTTTTTTCTGATTTTAAGTTCGGCTGTGCTTGTGAAATAGAAAACTCAAAACTCAGCTATTAAAAGTTCATCGCTTGTTCAGTTGGTGATAACAAAATTATATAAAACGTTTTAGAAATTGAAAAAAATACTAACTCAATTTTATTTCAATATTCAAAAACACAGCTGAACCAACTTCAGGCCCACATACTGACGGATTTCCAAATTTGATGTTTATCATCAGAGGCAGACAACGATCATACTAAGTAGGCTCAATTTACAATTTAAATATAATTTATGAAAATTGTGCATCCGATTCTGGTGGCGAAGTGAAATGTGTGTGCGACTGCTAGTAACCAGATCCGCATCTCTGATATATATATATATATATATATATATATATATATATATATATATATATATATATTCCTAATTTTCGGATTGCGTACCGAATTGTTTGAATCCACTGTCATCATGATTTCGCCATATATTTCGATATCCTGGTACGGATATCTTTTTTAACAAAAATGCTAGGAAAGTGTATGTCAAATGGGTGTGTGTTTATATGTCTTCATGTATACACTCTTCGCAATGAGATTACAGTGATTTAATGATAATTACTGACAACTCACTAGATAAGCCTACGTCATGCCTGTGTGTATGTGTTCTCGTTTGTTTTGGATTGAGGAGTAATCAATTACTGCACGTGTACACTCATCCCAGTGAAATTACAGCGATTTAGCAACATCTGACTATTCACTGGATAAGCGTATGTCAAGTCTGTGTGTTTGTGTGTATGTGCGTGAGCGTTTGCTTAAGACTGAGAAATAATCTGTTACATGTAATTACAGGCACGTGTAACAGTCATTCAAGTGAAACTAAAATGATAACTGTCATTTCCTAAATGCACACGTCAGACCTATTTTTACACGTACTTTCCTAAATGAAGTAATTACGAGTGGCATTCCGGTGAGCAGGGGGCAATAATTAAGAGTTAGCAAAATTAAATTAGAAACGGATAAAGTGTTTCAATAGGGTAGAAAGTTAAATTAAAAGGTTCGTAAAAGAAATTAAAAAATTGCCTGATAAAGAAAGATACTAGTAATAGTGCAAAGAAAATTTGCCTTTTAAAAAAATAAACCTTCCCATCATGCATAGATAAATGTTTGTTAAAGGCGCTACACTAACAACAGAACGTAAGATAATAGATAAAATAAGATAACAAGTAATCAAGGATGAAATTATAAGACAATCAGATAATAAATTAGGAGATATTGAATTACTCACCCTCCACCTCTATAAGTTAATATCAATCCAGTGTTCTTATTCTTTTACTTGAGCGAGTTTCTGATTCTGATTCGTGCAATCTTCGTTTCCTACCATTATTTAATGCTGTATTCCAAATAGGACCTAGTGATTTTTCTACGGCTGTTTCATTCATGATGTCATTCCTCGATTTAATTTCTATGGATTCTAATCAATTTATCCGTTTTTAATCTAATTTTGCTAAATCTTAATTATTTACTGTATTCATAGTATCTTGCCCCCTCCTCACCGGAATGACACTCGTATTTACTTCATTTAGGAAAGTACGTGTAAAATACGTCTGACGAGTGCATTTATGAAATAATAGTTATCATTTTAGTTTCACTTGAATGACTGTTACACGTACCTGTCATTACATGTAACAGATTAGCTCTCAGTCTCAAGTAAACGCTCACGCACATACACACAAACATTCAGACTTAACATGTTTCCCTAAATCAAGTTTGCGAGCTTGAAGTAAACACCAACCCCATTGTATTTAACCAGTCTTCGAACAACATAAAAAAACAATTTAACATTAATTGATTGCGCGGTTGGTGGTAACAATTATTTAAATCAAGTTTGCGAGCTTGAAGTAAACACAAATCCCATCGTATTTAACCAGTCGTCGAACAACATAACAAAAATACCGCCAGCCGCAACGCACTAACGCGTTTCGACCTTCCATGATCATCATCAGAGTACGACGGCAAACTGACTATCGAGGATAAAACCTCATTGAATATATATGGAAATCAAATTTGGATATGAGACTCTCACTTCTAGCAGTCTCGCAAACATTGAACTTGACTGGAAATGTCGAACACACAATTTCTATGCAGTCACGAACATAAACTGTTTGCAGCTTTCGTCACATCTACATATATACGCAATACAATTTAACAATAATTGATTGCGCGGGTGGTGGTAACAATTACTTAAATCAAGTTTGCGAGCTTGAAGTAAACACCAACTCCATTGTATTTAAACAGTCGTCGAACAACATAACAAAACTACCGCCAGCCGCTACGCACTGACGCATTTCGACCTTCCATGATCATCATCAGAGTACGACGGCAAACTGATTATCGAGGATCAAACCGCATTGAAGATATATGGAAATCAAATTTAGATATGCGCCTCTCACCTCTAGCACTCTTGCATACATTGAACTTGACTGGAAATGTCGGCTGCATAATTTCTATGTAGTCACGAACATTAACTGTTTGCAGCTTTCGCCACATAAACATATGTAGGCAATAAAATTTAACAATAACTGATTGCGCGGATGGTGGTAAAATTGCTTTAAATCAAGTATGCGAGCTTGAAGTAAAAACCAACCCCATTGTATTTAACCAGTCTTCGAATGACATAACAAAACTACCGCCAGCCGCAACGCACTGACGCGTTTCGACCTTCCATGATCATCATCAGAGTACGACGGCAAACTGACTATCGAGGATATGCCCACATTGAATATATGTGGAAATTAAATTTAGTTATGCGGCTCTAATCTCTAGCAGTCTTGCATACATTGAACTTGACGGTTTGATCAACGATAGTCAGTTTGCGTCGTACTGTGATGATGATCATGAATGGTCGAAAAGAGTCAGTGCGTTGCGGATGGCGGTAGTTTTGTTATGTTGTTCGAAGACTGGTTAAATAAAATGGGGTTGGTGTTTAATTCAAGCTCGCAAACTTGATTTAAAGCATTGTTACCACCACCCGCGCAATCAACTATTGTTAAATTGACATACGATTATCCATTGAATAGTTAGATGTTGCTAAATCGCTGTAATTTCACTGGGATGAGTGTACACGTGAAGTAATTGAATGCTCCTTAATCTAAAACAAACGAGTACAAATACACACAATAATGACGTACGCTTATCTAATTAGTTGTCAGTAATTGTCATC
>JAQBSW010003045.1:0-22500 GCA_029291075.1 Eudiplozoon nipponicum
GAATCTTATATTTGCATGTAGAAAAAACGTGCTATTTATATTTCAGGGTAAATATTAGTCATTTTTGTAGTGTAGCCAAGGGAAGCTGCATTGCACCCCTCCTGACAAATGTACGGATGCACCATCTTGAACAAACGAGCCTAAATAGTATAATTGGCCAATGTGCATTCTAGATGGTATATTATTGTTCAACCCAGATGCGGCAGACCAATTTGAAATGCTCAAGCAGGCCACTGGAACCGATTCAGACATCAAAGTCAACCTCGAGGTAGAGGAAGACAATAGTTTTTCCCTTGTTGGACATACAACTAATGCGAGAATATCCTGGTATCCAGGAGGGCACGAACATCCATTAGACCAGTCTCAACAAAAATTCGATCGGATTGGCAACAAACCGAAGAAAAAAGCAGCTGCACAAACGGCATCACTACCGTCGTTAAAGACAAAAATTTCACAAAACTATGAATATTCAACAGTGCAGTCCACACACCCTGTGCAATTACCAAGCGGATAGAATGGAACTAAAGAACAATGCGAAACGAACGATGACATTCAGGGGGAAAAAATCGTACACGTAATAGCCATCCAAATGAACAGTAGATCAAAAACTCAATCCATCAATACAATATCTCAGACAAATCGGCAATACTACAGGATTGATTTCTACACTCACACAGACACATACGCATATGGATATACCTCCGATAAGCATATTTGTGCATAGACCCCTTTTAGGGACATTTTTATTTTTATTTTTAAAGGAAGATAAGAATAATGATCATTTTTGTGAGTTGTGTAACATTTCTAGAAGTTTTTCGTTTGTTTAAGCGTCATATCCATCGTTCGTTCAATTTCAGCGCTAACTTAAATATAGAAATCTAACTGACCAATATATTGCCATGGTGATTTTTATATCCGGAATGCATTTTTTATACAGATCGAAACATTGTTCATTTTAATAAAATTGATGTCATTGTGGATTGAGTATTATATTGAAATAGTGGGCAAATCTTTCATTAAGCTTCGCCTCCTCATTCAGATAAAAAATAACAGCAGTTGAAGAACAGGTAAAATAGTTGAGCTACCAAACAATTTCCTTAAAATGTGGTCAGCACAGACTCAAGAGCTGTCTATACACACACAAACACACACACACACAAACACACACACATATATATATATATATATATATATATATATATATATATAAATGTACACATTTTTAAATGTGTATTTGTGTTCATGTATATGTATGTAAGTATGTCTTTATTTACAAATGCATGTGCATATAATTACACGAAAGTTCATGCTTATGAATTTGTGCATGCGTGCGTTTATGAACGTATTATTGTATACCCAGGAAAAACTTAACAACGGCAGTAGTGCTTATTACTTGCATTTTTAATGAACTAGTGAATTAATAAATTAATGAATGAATGAATTAATTAATTAATGAATGAATGAATTAATTAATTAATGAAATAAAGAATTAGTGAATTAATGTATTAATAAATTAATTAATTAGCGAATTAAGGAAAAAAACAATTAATGAATTAATAATTTAATGATTTATTGAATTAATGAACTAATGAATTTGATATATTCAAGCATGAATTAATGAATTAATGAATTAATTCAATAATTCATTAATTTATTAGTTCATTAATTGTTTATTTCCTTAAATCGCTGATTAACTAATTCATTTATTCATTAATTAATTAATTCATTCGTTCATTAATTTATTAATTCACTAGTTCATTAAAAATGCAGGTAATGAGCACTACTGCCGTTGTTAAGTTTTTCCTGCGTATACGACAGTTAAGAATCTCTATTTTATGACGACATACTTTGATACATTCATGCATGAATTAATGAATTAATTCATTAGTTCATTAATTCATTAATTACTTAATTTATTAATTCATTAATTGTTTATTTCCTTAATTCGCTAATTAATTAATTTATTAATACATTAATTCACTAATTCTTTATTTCATTAATTAATTAATTCATTCATTCATTAATTTATTAATTCACTAGTTTATTAAAAATAAAAGTAATAAGCACTACTACCGCTGTTAAGTTTTTCCTGGGTATACGGCAGTTAAGAATCTCTATTTTATGCTGACATACTTTGATACATTCATGCATGAATTAATGAATCAATTCATTAATTCATTATTTCACTAATTCATTAATTCATTTATTAATTAAGTCATTAATTCAATAATTACATAATTTACTAATTCATTAATTGTTTATTTCATTAATTCATTAATTAATTAATATATTATTTCATTAATTCATTTATTCATTAATTAATAAATTAATTAATTTATGAATTCACTAGTTAATTAAAAATACAAGTAATAAGCATTACTGCCGCTGTTAAGTTTTTTTAATTGAAATTAAAACCTAAAAGTGACTTCATTGAGTATTAGCGTGTTAAAAGCATGACGTTTTACGCGCATCATTCTCACAGAAAGGATAAAAATTAATGACTATTGTAACTTCTAATATTTAAAATAGACAGCTGGTTTGCTTACCTAAGGTATCATATAATGCGTCAAGGCCTTGACCATTACCGGCGCCGTGCTCTTGAAGGTTAGTGCTTATCGTTGACCCAAAACATGGTGGCTTTAACGGGCCGTAAGTGGACGTACATACAGCGTCATACTTTAAAGTGGAAGTGAAATAATCAAGAAAAGAAGCCATATTTAAAATAATGGACAAAATAACATGATGTAAACAAAATAAAGACAGACACACGAGCAGCTTTAAGTGCGCGATGCAAGACGTTCCCAGTAGACCACAAAATATTTTCAGTACACCACAAGACGATAATCTTATTTTTATTGCATCATTAGAAATAAAATGAGAGCGTTTCACATTCTTTCGTGTTCAACTTCATTATCAATTACTAGAACACAATATAACACGAATCGGCAAAAATAATGTCAGATAATTTCTTTGAGCTACATTTTTGGGGATGAGATTGACGAAATATGCCTAAATTCGTTAATTTAAAAAAAAGCATTTAGCCAACAAACTTAAAGACATATATTATTATATATATTATATTATTATTATTATTATTATTATATTATAGAAATTATATCTCAAAAAAATAAGACAAATAAACGCGCAGAAATGAAAACGAAATCGATTTAAAATTATTTTGAGGAGATGGCTGGAGCTAAGCTGATTAAAATCTATATATTACTAGTGAAAATGAAATATGATCCACTGTTGTTAATTTCCTACCAATTAATTTGTATCATCATCATCATTAACATCAACATAACTATCATCGTCATTACCAGTAGCACAATCATCATCATCATCATCATCATCATCATCACCATCATCATCATCATCAGCAGCAGCAGAAAAATCAGCATCATCATCATCACAATCACCACCACCGCCACAATTATTATTATTATAATTAGTATTATTATTATTATTATTATTATTAAAGACTGATATAAAAACCTTTAGTAACTGATGCTTCAATGGCGTAGAACAATGATATATATAGAATGTTAACGCAAAATAATAAAACAAATTACTTTTAAATTGATAAAAAAATATATACAAAAATTCTTATATATTAAATTAAATGAAGCAAAAAATTAATAATGGCGAGTGATTTAAGAGGGGGCGGCTGTAATTCAAATGGAGATACTTATCAAGGTAGCACACAGAAATGAGGCAACCTGGATCTCTACACACACACACACACACACACAAACACCATAATTTCGCTAAATCGGCTTTAAAACAAGGCAATTTCTACGATACTGATTCCCTGTAAATTAATAGGAAAGATGGAAGTGCGTTAATGGCGACTACATTCAAACAGATATATATATATATATATATATATATATATATATATATATATATATATATATATATATATATATTTAAGTATTACTGCGTGCAAGTGTGCCCCGTACGTTGCCGTACGCGGCAAATTCTGGTCCGTACTTAATTAGTTCCTACTAAGGACGAAACCAGTCTTCTGGGTGCTTTGCCTTTGATACTTTAGGCAACGTTTAGTCAATACTGCAAAAAATTATATACAACAGGACATCTACGTCTATCGAATAGCTTCGAGCATAATGAAAGGTAAACCAGGCTTCTTCACTGGAATTAACAGCAATATTTTTTCAACGCAAATAAATTTAGTTCTAGCATGTTGCATAATAAACCGGCTACAAGAAAGTGAAATCTCTTAAGCATAAATAAATACACAAGAAGTAGCCCACACACATGATGGAGTAGTGGTAAGCAGACATCTATGATGGTGCACAGATAATAAGGCTAATTCAGCTATTACCAGCAGGTCTAGTTCAATACTTACTGTCTCTTTAGCGTTGGAGTTAGGCAGTTGTTGAGGCAAAGTTATAGATGTCGCGATGGAGAATTCTGAAAGTAGACTTGGGATTAGGTGCTGCTGCTGTTGTTGTTGTTGCTTAACCGAAGGACATCTACTTGCCAAATTACAGGTAGTAGAAGACGAAGAACAGTTCGAGTTGAACGAATCCACACTAGCACTGGAAGCTACTGTCTTTCTTTGATTAGACCCTTTGTTACTAGACGTAACGTTCTTGGCATCGTGGCTGATGGAAGCTTTTGCGGGAACGACAGTTTGACCCACAGATCGCCGTCGCAAGGAGCAGACTCTCTGAGAACGCTTGGAGACTTCAAAGAGGCAAATGAGGAAAACACCAATTACGACAAAGGCAATTTGTGCTTCCTAAAGCTACTTTTTCCAATTTAGACAATGTTCCAATAAGTGGAAGGAAGGAGCCTTCCTAAAAATCAATGTAAGCGCACATCACATTGAATAACTTGATAGGGACATCTCACGTAATAAAGTCAAAATTCTCAGTTACAAAGATTTTTAGGAAACGTTGACTACTTACGTGACATACACGAGAAAATATCAGCCTAGAAACTTTACAGTTTTGCGAAAATGGCGTGTCCGCATTAAATTGTCAGCAAAATCCAATAAAATTCATTGTTCAGACTGAAAAGTAATAATGACTAAAAAAATACGGGGCTATACAAAATCTATATGTAAAGTAAGTCCGAAAATTACCACATTTAATGCAAATAAGCTATTGAAAACAGTGATTCGAAATATTGCACTTAACGTCAATAAGTAAATAATTCGCTATATATTAATTGATCGAATCATGGTACTCACTCTCACGTGTCCAAAACAAAGCCCCACACTTTTAGATAATATATATAAATTAGACACGGCATAGTTAAGTAAATGCAATTCAATGACAAGACCATAGATTCGCTGTTAGGCGCCGTTAATCAGCAATATTCATAACATAATTGGTGGGAATTGAATGCAGCTCAGTTCATACACAACAGATCCTTAAATGGTTTGCAGTTCAATATGAAAGCTACGTCTAACTTAATTAGGCATGGACATATTTTTGATAATGTCTACTGCCCTCGATTAAAAACAAAAAACTTATTTTCGAAATGCTTTAGGAAACAATCAAGCAAAACTTTATCATGGATAAATAGCCCACTTTATTTATGAAATACTCAAAATAAATACTCAAATAAATACCCTTGGTTACAAATTTCATGAGTTCTTTCTTAATTGAGTGAGTGAATGAATACTAGTTCAGATTGGAATTGCATTTATATTTGTTTTCAGCATTTATACGACTAGTTTGTGGTTAATTATTTGTTCAACCGTAAATGTGTTTACATGTTCGGGTAGGGTTGGTCCTCAATTTATGGTAGTAATTAATGAGGTCGGGTTGCCCTTCTACCAATGGCTTGTGCCGTTTCGGCTATTGCACGATCAAATTGTATTTTTTACCTAGGTTGCCTGATTTTTTAAACTGAAAACTAAATTGTACTGAAATGTCTTCTTGAAGACAACGCAGGATGAAAAAATTTGGGATTCAATCATTTCTCTTGTTTTACAGTATATTGAGTGTTAAAAACTTCAATGAAAAGGAAAATTGTATAGCTGATTATAGTTCAATTAGACGAAAGTTTGGTTGAAAGAATGATAATGCCGACACAACACTTTGTCAGGATGTGGCAATTTGCGGCCAGTTGAGTATTATATGTCTGCGAATTTTTTTGTATTCTAAACGAATGCTTATTGTGTGATATCTAGGGCCTTGTATCTGTATACTAAATTTCCATAGCTTGCAGAGAACGGAGAAGTTCTTTATGTTGGCTGTGTACACTGTTTAAAACGGGGATCAGATATTAATTACATTCTTGACTATGCACGGCGTTTTAAATAGATATTTATGGTTAATGTTGGTCGGTTACGTTTATCAATTACTATATCGTAAGGATAATATATGTTCTAACGAAAAGACATGTAAATTTATCAGCTAGCGCAGATTTGGATAAAGTTAGCATTTGATCTCCAACAACCAACTAAAAGATTCTGTGTTCTGAAAATGTTACCTCAGTAAGCCAATTTAGCCGGCGAGTTGAGGCTGGTAGGTTGCCTATAAATGGCAAGTTGACGAAAACACTTTTGTTCGTATCTTTTGTGACAGAAATCGGGCGTGTTCAGATGTTGGCTAATAGAAAGCGCTTTTGATAGTAATTTTTTGCAGTCTTTCTTAGTTTATCTCTTCCTCATTCTTGTTTTCAGATTAAATACATTTACATAGTTTTACAAGTTCATTTTAATTGTCTCCTGTAGCACCTCTGGAAACGTTCGGTAAGCTGTATGCATTGAACAATAAGTGATTGCGCGGCTGATGACAACAGATCCACAAATAAAGTTTGCAAACATGATATAAACACAAATCCCATTGTATTTAATCAGTCGCACACCATAGCCAATCTACCATCTGTCACATGTACTGACGCGTTTCGAACAGCCTTGATCATCATCAAAGCACGACGACAAACTAACTAGCTAAATTAAAACCGCAATGCATAAACAATGGAAGCAAAATTAAAGATGCGATTTTCACCTCCATTAGTCTAGTATACATTGCACTTAACTGGAAATTTCCGCTGTACAATTTCTGTGCAATCACGAACATTGACGTTTTGCAGCTATCATCACATTTATAAATTTATAAATTAAAACAATTATTAATCTCGCGGGTGGTAATAACAGCTCTTTAAATAGTGTTTGGCACCTTGAGGTAAATATCAATCCTATTTATAGGAAGACTACCGTCAGTAACACTTCTATGAGCAAAGCTTTGTTTATTTCATAATTTATACATATATATATATATATATATATATATATATATATATATATATATATATATATATATATATACGACGAAAGCTGCATAAAGTTAATGTTCGTGACTGAATATAAATTGTGCAGCTGGCATTTCCTGTCTAGTACAATATATGTTCGACTACAAGAAGTGAGAGTCTAAAGTCTAAATTTCCATTCCTTTTCTGTGCATTGCGATTCGATCCTCGTTATTTAGTTTAAAATCGTACTGAGGTGATGACTGTAGAAGGTCGAAACGCGTCAGTGCGAGCGACTGTCGGTTGTTTCGCTGTTGTGCGGTGCGCAAATTTAAAAATACATAGGCGGAAGATCAATTGTTTATTTTTCCAAAAGCAATAGACTCAGATAAAAGCCTAAAACAAGCCAATGAGTCAGATTAAAACATAAAATGTACATTTGAGATAGAGAAAAGCAACTGCCTACTCTACTTGGAGAACCAACTAACTCGAAGAGAAAACGGTGGTCTGTCAATGACAATACATTGAACAGCACTGTTTAACGTACATTAGATTACCTACAACAGTAATGTAACAAAATTTATTGATTGAATGTTAACAAAAAAACCTAGCAAAACAATTTAGGAAGATCTGATCTAGAACAAGATCTAGGAAAAACTAAACTACTTGAAAGAGGTTTAGCAATTAGACAGGTACCCGGAGAGGTTTATCGAACACGACATCAGATAACGTCCGACATATTTCATAGAATATATTACCAAAATGTCATCTTAAACCAGCTTTTTATAGGTGCCTAATGAGCCTCGTTAACTATTCGCTGTTTAATGTTAATTATAGAAGGAATTTTTGTCGATCAGAAGATCAGTCACCTCCACAACACGAAAAATCATGAATTTGGATGCCAAAAATCAATAAACAACTATAGAAATGTTTCAGTTTACAAATATACGCACGTGTGTGTGTTTACACAAAAATTGGACGAAGGAAAAAATAAATAATCAACAGAGTCCGCTATCAATAACATAAGAAATTAATTCAAAAGGTCTAGCAGCGTCGGGAAAATCCGGAATTTTTGAGTATAATTTTAAAACGAGGCACATCGACCACTTAACAAATTTCTCAGTTCATATAAATAAAAGACAGAAAAATTATCAAACATATACTAAGCCCTTTATAGTAAACATCAAGCACATGACCTTAATGTAAAAAGTCTACCAATAGATTTTCATCAACTGGCCAGGAATCATTACAACCAACAATATTCTAGTTTTCCGCAAAAGAAAACCGTCAGTTTGATCAGCATCATCACCTATTCAAACGGGATCGTAACAACTTCAAGTACAACCAGCTATAAAATCGGCATCTCTATAAACGGTATTAGCACCAGAAAGTCTACAACAAGAACAAAACCTGCACAGCCAACGTTGTACCAGAAGGATGCAAGAGAAAATCTGAGCAAGTTATATATTTTAAACGGACATCATATCGGATAAAACGCTCGTATATGCAACAGCCAAATGAGCGAAAACCAGTCTATGGCACACACCATCAATAGAAAAATAACCAGATGAAATGCGTTACGTATTTTTACAATTCAACAATCATTCATTGCGCGAGAGATAGTAACAATTCTTTAAATCAAGTTTGCGAGAATGAAATAAACGCCATTGTATTTAACCAGTCGTCGAACAACACAGCAAACCTACCATCAGTCACACGTACTGGCGCGTTTCGACCTGCCATGATACTCTTCAGAGTACGAAGGCAAACTGACTAGCGAGGATCAAATCGGAATGCAAATATATATATGGAAAGTACGATTATATTCGCGACCCTCATCTCTAATCGACTCGCATACATTGTATTTGTCTGGAAATTTCAAATGCACAATTTATTTTCAGTCACCAGCAATAAATTTTTGTAGCTATCGCCACATATATAGGTGATACACGAGAGGTAATTAAAATAATTTAAATTAAATTTGCGAGTTTGATATAAACACAAATCCCATTTTATTTAGCCAGTCGTACAGCATGGCAAAAACACTGTCAGTCAACGTACTGACACGTTTCGACAGGCAAATGTAGCGAAGATATAAAAATAAAAAAGGAAGAACGTAGACAGAAAATCCGGACATTCTGCTATTTGAAGTCGACTATTAATCGATTTTAGATGGCTAAATATATAGGCACAGCTTACCCGCGCTGTCACAGGGACCAAAACATTCAGCAGCACTGAAGACACACGTTCGCTTTTTGTCACCAAATGATCCTACAACGCTGCTTTTTAAAATTTTCTGCTGTTTTTCAGGTTTCCGCGCTAGAAAAAGTTCAGCAGACGAAGTACGGCGCTGACACGGCTTATTGCGAGTCGCTATGTTTCTAGGCGACTTGCTGTTTGTCACATATGATTGTTTAGGAAAATTGTAACACATAAAGTAAAACAGTCTTGTTTAAAATATTTGATGTTAATGCACAGCAATTAATCAATAAATGTTTGTCTTATCATAATTATTGCTCATGACTCTAAATACATATCCATACCTTTGCCGCATTATTGAAAACCTCTCTTGCTTTTCTTTAATGTTGAATTTCGAGAAAACTAAATTTCATTCAATAGCCAGTTGCATATAAAGTATTACGATTTAGGTGTTGAATCTGCCTTAGCGAATTACTGGCCGTTAATTCATAAACAAACGTAATGGAAATAACATATAACAGTTAGTAAAATTTATTTATAATTCTTAAGTCTGTTAGCTAATATTAATGCTAATAATCAATACTATTAGAAGATGGAAAAAAACCAATCGAAAAAATTAGATTTGTTCCTAGAATATAGATCAATATATGCCTACATTAATAAACAAACGGAAATCATTACATTCCACACAGGAGGCTCCACTCATGCTTGGGCTAATGACAAAAAAAATCAAAAGTTACCACTCGAGGACCAACGAGGGCATATATATGTATCCTCATAGCAATCTGTTTTTTAAAAATAAAATCAAAAACAGTTTTAAGCAAAACGATAACCGCAATTTGCATCTTGAGACAATAGAAAACATAAAATTCAATAAACGAATTTCTGTCTTAAGACATAAGAATATATACATAAATTGTCATCGGTCAGCTTTAATTTTTACTCTGTCCTAACGTGTAGAAACCAGGAATGGTGCAAAATGTAGCTCGGAACCAAATTTCTACCCACAAAAGACAGTTTTAAAAAGTTGCAAATATTATTGATAGCATTTATTTTTCGTTTTTGTGAAATTTGGGGATTTGTTTCGAGCCTAAATGTTTCTCGTTTAATTTATTGATGACAAATGTCGACGGTCTTATTCAAATCCACGCACTTTGAAGGAAAAAATTATACAAAAATGACAACATTTACAAAACCAAAATTAATTAATATTATTTCAGCACTGAACTCTATCTATGGCCGGCAATAATATGATATTACGATGCAAATTTTGTGAACTTATTATGAAAATCAGATTTAGTATATAATTCTGTGACTTTGATGTAAGTTGCTAATGAATGTCTGTATATTAGCACAAACTAAAGCTATCAAAATAAACAGAATAACTGAAACTATGTGCTATGTTGTACGCATAGGTTCGTTGCTGTATAATATGCATATAAATTAACACTTACTATTAAATATGTATTGCAGATATGATGTAAAACAAACTAATACACATAGTTATATAATGTATTCTGCGAAGAACCAAAAAATATATACAATTGCGTATTAGGTGGTACGCACCTAGTAACAAATTAGTTCAAATAGGACCAGCATTAATGGAAGTATAACCCCACGTGTACAATCGTTTCTTGCTTACTGGCGACCCATGAGTAAGAGCCAATACTACACGCTATACCTACAATATATTTGATGAAGGAATGTGGGACAATTGGACGGTACACTCCCCAATACGAATGCGTATACAAGCAGTAGTGGAGTTAAGTTCATATAGTCTTCGACAATGCGACTTCAATGCCAACTCACAATATATCATCATCATCATCATCCTAATCATCATCATCATCATCATAATCATCCTCATCATCATCATCATCATCATCATCATCATGTCCAGCCATACAAAGTCAAAAGTGACTAATTTTTCACTGTCATATAACCATAAGGAGTGAAAAAATATATAAATGAAAACAGAAATAATATATCAGACAAATTATTATTGAGATTTACGAGAGAGAGAGAGAGGCAGAGAGAGAAGGAATACCTAGTTACTATGAGTAAATTTATTAGGATAACTCACAGAAATGAGGCAAATAAACCTCTCCACAACACCATCATGGCCAAGTTAGCATTTGGGCAAGGCAACATCAGCAATACAGCTTCCTTGCAGATTTCACTGTGTCACGTCATAAACACACTATGTATAAAGGGACACATCCATCATCCCGTTTCATGTGAAGCATCGAGTCTGGTCTAACTGCGCAGTAACCCTATATATAATATATACGGAGCTTAAAAATATACCAACGTTATGGTTACCGAGTGTGTACATGGTACCAGCACAATTATACACATTTGGACTGACAAGAAATTATCCACATGCACAAGGGTATGAAATAATATGCAAATAAAGATTTGATAAACAAATTTTGGATCAACCTTGCATTCATTGTGTTGTGTCTCTTGTATAACTAGCACGGTCTTATACAAAATGATCCGCGGTCTTCAACTTATTATCCGTAACAAAAACATTTTATGCGTTAAAGAAGTCACAAATGCCAAAAGTACAACTAAAAACACCGATCAAACAGAAACAGAAACGACTTGCTGAAAAACTAAATGAATTCTGGACCAAACTGATAAAATTTCGATTAGATAACGTTAAATTTTCCAAACGAGTAAAACTAATACTAACCAACTGTTCGTGTTGCTGTTGGATTCGGCACATTTCAGATTCGAAGGATATGAATTATTCACATCCGACATATTGTTAGAAACAGTTACGATTGTTGGAAAAGTAGAAGAACAAGCAGTTTTGGTGATAATAGTGGTGCCAGATGTTGACGGTGCAAACTTAGAAGATCTTTGCATTATGTTCTTTGTTAAGTTGGCTAGGCCAGGTGGTTGGTTTGCAATCTGGAAAGGGTGCTTTATCTGGCCGACCAGTGTGTCTTGTGATGCTGCCAATATTGATTTTGGTATGGCAGCAGCACGTAACTCATAATGTTTTTGATTCGCACTGGTTGTCCCTCGCAGCAGCTTTATGGTATTTAAATAATCCCCTTGCGTCATTTCTTCAGAAGACTCGCAAGCTTCTAGACATTTAATTTAAAACAGAATCAATCAAAAAATGATATTAAACATCGTGTATAGAACAAGGGCGATAACGCTATACTCTAATTACCACCTGCATTAGTCCGCCGTCAAATTGGTTTAAGAATTGCATAACTTACCAAGGCACTACCAAATTCGGCTTCATTCAGTCGTAACTTATTGTACAAGTCAAACAGTTAA
This sequence comes from Eudiplozoon nipponicum, assembly GCA_029291075.1. Taxonomy (NCBI): domain Eukaryota; kingdom Metazoa; phylum Platyhelminthes; class Monogenea; order Mazocraeidea; family Diplozoidae; genus Eudiplozoon; species Eudiplozoon nipponicum. The sequence continues at coordinate 12,727 of JAQBSW010003045.1, forward strand.
ATATATTTTTTAAATAAATGGTTATTTAATTTTATTACTTATATAAATGTGGCGAACGCTGTAAAAACTTCATGTTCATGACTGAATATAAATTGCGCAGCCGACATTTCCAGTCAAGTGCAATGATAACGAAACCACTAGAGGTGAGAATCGCTTTCTAATTTTGCTTCCTACATATATTCATTTCAGTTTGATCCTCGCTCTTCAGTTTGCTGTCGTAATCTGTTCATGATCATGGAAGGTCGAAACGCGTCAGTAAATGTGACTGACGGTAGTTTTGCTATGTTGTTCGACGATTCGTTAAATACAATGGGATTAGTGCATACATCAAGCGCGGAAATTTTATTTAAAGTACTGTTACCACCGCCCGCGCAATCAATGATTGTTTAATTCTATTGGCTAAATATATTTGTTTTTTTCAAATCAGAGTGTAAGCAGAGGTCTATATGAGCAATGTCAACGTATCAAGTACGCGATAGACAAAGATTATACAAGCGTACTTGTCACTAAAGGCAAGTTTCTACTGCACTAGTAAACATTTGTAACTTTTGGAAGATTACACGATATGTTGCTTTGAAGCACATGTCTATGCCATAAACTGGCATAAATTGAAGCCGAATAAAACTTAAAAGAGCATAAAGAAAAAAATTATTCCAGCCTATGGATGAATATGACGAAGCGTGGCACGTTTCGTGCGCAGGTAACAGACGCATATCAGACCTGTATGATTTAAACCAATCAATCCGATCGTAAATATTTGTAATAAATCTTACGGTATGAACTACGTACCATCCGTTAAATGTACTGACGTATTCGCAGCTTCCAGGAAATAGTTGACGCTAAAAATGAAATTGAATCCAGCTCCGTTTAAGCGGGATATTAGAAGGAACGTTTTTCGTCCATTGTGAGGTTCAAGTGCTAATTATAAACCTTAGATGGATACCAAGCACGATGCCCTCGAATCGTGCTTATTAGTGACCATGTTGTACATTACTAGTAACTAACTTGTCTTTAATCGCCGTCTTTCTTTCACATAATTGTCTGTTAGATGTGGCTGTTTTATGAAGTGATCCAGTGTAAATCGAAACAGGCTGTATTACATTGCCTTGAAGTTACCTTGACCAAGAGTGTACTGTGTAGAGATGTATGTGGCTTCGATTCTGTGAATTATTCAAGTAGAACGTTCAATCTTAGCAAGATCTACCACTTTATAAATATTTATACTTTCAGCATCTACAGGGATTTACAATGGTCCTTGTCATTTTGATTATTATTTCTTTATTTTAATCTTGATCTTACAATTAAGTTTAAGTTATGAAATGCTGACACACTTCTGATGATAATGATATTGTTAGTAATGAATATGATAATGAAGATGATGATGATGATAATGACGATGGAAGCACACTGACAAAATATAAATAAAGGAAATATAAATTTAAGTTGCAGTTATTAACCTATCCGCAGTGTTTATTATTTAAATGAAAGTTAAAAGATTTAAAAAATTCAATTGCCCGAGCGGTGATTAGAACATGATAAATATTTTTGAGAACCTGGCATATGCACTAACATCATATTTTTTAAAATTAATTTCACATTATAGTAGAGCCGATGCGTCAGATCATTTCAGAATATTTTGCAATTACGCTATGCAAACACCAGTCCAATTATATACAAACATTTGTAGAACAGGAAGTTCATCCACTAGACCGGTTACGTTCTTATTGGGAACTCTTCACGTACAGTCCAGAATTTACCGCAGACAGAGCTCGAACCTTGGCACGTCTGCTTCGGTGTTTTTTTTTAACCACTGATCCACGCTGCCGCACGCTACACACAATTTACAGTTATATACTAACTTGAGACTTTGATTAGTGTTTCCTTCGCCGACCACACAATCAATGATCGGTTAATTAAATAAATGTTCAAACGAATACAACTTCCACAGGTAGTGCGGTGTATGTTCTATAATGACAGATTCGAGGAGGTTAGTTGGAATTTTAAGTCTAAAGAGATGCTATATAGGCTCCACCAAAAGGCAAGGTTAACAAAGAAAAATTAATTAGTATATAACTGAAACTTGTGTGTAACATGCGGTCGGGTGGCTCAGTGGTTAAAACCAGACATGCCTAGGTTCGAGTCTTGTTCGCGGAAAATTCTGGACAGTAGGTGAAGAGTTCCCAATAAGATCAAAAATAGATGAAATGCCTTTTCTACATTACACAAATTTAAGTTTATAATGCCAAATATAGGTATATAATGGGATTGGTATTTATATCAACATCGCAAACATGATTGAAATAATTTTTATCCCCGCCCGCGTAGCCAATGTTCGTTTAATTAAACCATAGTCTGATTCATGGTAATCAGATGTTCGTCGGCTTGTGATGACGATCAAAAGAGTTAACACACAACACTACGTGTAACGTGCAGTAGTTCTGTAATACTGTCCAGGTAATAAAAGTGTACATGATTGACGTATTCAAACTTGAATTAATCTCTTTATCACCACTTGCGCAACAAAAAATATATCCAGCAACCACTTTTTTGGCTCTATAAATAGCAAAGTTTCTAGACATACATGGCAGATTAGAAAAAACTGCCGATAAAACAAATAAAACTAAAAAAACATCCAAAGCTGGTGTAACTAAAAGTGGGAAATTTATGGCTTTCAGAATTAAGATAAGTGCGCCATTGGTATTTCTTTGTATTCTAGCTCATTTAGCTGATTACCTTTACTTTACTGCAGCTGACTCTGACAGAGAGATAAGCTGGCCTTTTTAGAGGTTTTGGTCGCTCCCTTCCGGGTTACACGATACAGAGCGCGTTATCTATTCGTAAAATTTAGCAGAAATAGTTTCCAGGCAAAATTGTACTAGTGATGCCCTCCTACCCAATAGGCCATTTTTTCTAGAATGAATTTCTAATTTCTAAACATTCAAGGGTGTATAGCAATATAGCAACCAGTTAAAAATGCCACAGTGTTTCTTCCTATGAATCCTATACAGTTCGCTTATAAATATCTTAATACATTTTAGTCAACACAAACAGTCAAGTATAAGCTATGAAAGTCAAGTTAATATTCTGAAATTGAAACATATTTTGATAAGCATACATTCTGTAATCATAAACGAAGTGAACACTGTTGGGGTAATAAATAGAAAACCTAGCGCTATTATCCTGTCAAGGTTAAGCTCAATAAGCCTAAATATAAAGAAAACGCGGACTATCTATAATTTATAAAATGCCAAACTTTAAAGCATAACAGAATCACGCTTTTCGCATCTATGAGGGAATCATATTACCTCATATATTTTAAAAATTAGCTAACAATGGCACAATTAACCGAAGCGAACTTTAACATAATCAATAAAGAAAACATAAGTTTGGCTGAAAATCAAAATGAGGACATCCACAATCTTAAGATTGAGGTCATTATCATCTTTAACAGCATAATCTTCATCATAATTATCATCATCATCATCAGGATAATTATTTGAACCACTACCATCATCAACATCATCATTATCCTCATGAACATCATCATCAGCAGCAGCAGCAGCACCAACACCCTCAAAATCACTATCATTCTTGTAGCGAGCAGCATCTGTTAAACCACCACAAATTTCTCCATCACCCTGTAACCGATTCGGATATACAGTCTAACTTCTATAATGTAGGCTCATATCCTTCTACAGTCAGTACAGTTGATCTAATCTGGCTGTAATGAATGTGTTACAGTTTCTATGAAAAAGTTAAGTCAAGCAAGAATGCTCCATATTAAGGATTTAGATTTCATCATGACAGAACATTGTCCGCTTATATAGCCTAAGCGCATAACTCCTGCGGACAATTATCCTAAATGAACTATGTAGATTCACAAAATTTATACTAGCCTGCAACTAAACTAATAATTCACTTTAAGCATTTAAAAAACGTTATGCTTAAGAGATCTAACAACAAGTATAAATGGGGCAGTTTAAACTAATATTTCCACTTGATATATTGATTGTCAACTTAGTGGGTGATGTGTTTTCCATTGAAAAAAACCTCCATACCCGGAGGTCGAAATATTTGGAAAAATCATGATGACAGTGGATTCAAACATTTCGGTACGCAATACGAAAATCAGGTAAATAATTTACTTTGTCAAATAGAAAGAACCATTTACATAACGGACAAAATATATATGGTAGTCAACAAAAGTTCGAACAGAAGAAACACAACTAACATAGTTCAAACGTAATAATCCCCAATGCTACTGATTATGGCCATAAAGGTGGTCTAGCAAAATTAATTAATTTAAGAAGAATAAACTATATAAATGTACACTAATATAGACACATAATGGTCTAGTGAGTTAGATCTAAACACAATTCTAACTTTAATTACCCTCCTACGATATTATGGCTATATAGTTGGTCTAACATAATTCATGAATTAATGAAAGCATACAAAAACATATAACAATTATATTATGATAAGTATTTGCACTATCATAATGGTGATTAAGCGAGGCATCCACTGCCGTGTCACTGCACTATTACACCACATCATCACCACTATTAGCAGCATCACTCTCATCATCATCATCACACCATCATCTTCGTCACCATCTCAATCATCATAATCATCATCATCATCATCATCATCATCATCATCATCATCATCATCACCATCACCATCATCAATGGAAACAGCATTACAGTAGCGTTGTATACTGATGTATAATCAATAGGTCATGATTATAATCGAATTTTAAATTATAAATATGCCGAAAAAAGCGTAACTAAATATCATTCGTAGACTACGAACGAATTACTATCAAAAGTAAATACCATACATTTATATAATAAATTAAAGTTTTATGGCAGGAGTTTTGTAAGATGTATATTTTTCAGTAAAAATTAAGCATTACTTAAGGTAGCAAAAGTAAATTATCCAGTAGACCGTTTCGTCCTTATTGAGAACTCTTCAAGTACTGTCACAAATTTGTCGCGGATGAAGCTCGAACCTGAACATATCTACTTCTCGATATGGAACTATATACAATTCGCCACCCATGTCGCATAGTGCATATGTTTAAAAAATATTTTTAAAGTATAATTGAAGGATTTCATTGTTTAAATGTTGACGCTATAAACTTAAAAGATAGGAAATGCAAATACTTTAATAGACAGGTTTTGCTCACATTCGGCACTCATCATTAGAAGTATGTATTAGGTGTTGCGAATCTAGTAACAAATTAGTTCAGTTGTGACCAGAAGGATAAACCAAAGTCAGCATGAACGGAAAGTATAATCTCATGCACATTTGTTTCGTGCTTATCCTAGTAACAAATTAGTTCAGTTCTGACCAGAATGATAAACCAAAGTCAGCATGAACGGAAAGTATAATCTCATGCACATTCGTTTCGTGCTTACTGGCGACTCATCAGTAGGAGCCGGTATTGCGCCCTTTAACCACTATATATTTGGTAGAAGAATGTGGAATAAGCACGAAACGAATGTGCATGAGATTATACTTTCCGTTCATGCTGCCTTTGGTTTATCCTTCTGGTCACAACTGAACTAATATATTACTAGGTTCGTAACACCTAATACATACTTGCATATATATTAGTTCTCCGCAACAAACAGTATTTAATTGTCATATATTGAATTTAATGATGTCATGCTTACCGCGAAATGTGATAACTGATATCGATGGAGGCCAGAGTGTATGGTTTAACTGGAGTAACAGGTGTTCGGAAATTGTTGTAATTCTCATTTTGGTTGAACTATAGCATAAATTTATATCCATCAGGTTGGTATCATGTACCGACTCGGAAACCATAGTGTTAGTATCCGGTACTCATCGATTTGAAAAAAAAGGTATCAGTTACTAACACAATGGCCATAGTGTTAGTATCCTTTACAGACTCAGTATATATATATATATATATATATATATATATATATATATATATATATATATATATATATATATATTATATAGAAACGAGTTAGCATGGAAGTCGCATTTTCAAAAATCCTGTGATATTAGCTTCACTACTTTAGGTTTACATAGGTCACAGGCGATTGTACCGTCCTATTATCAACATTCCTCTTAAATATATAGTGGTTAAAGGGCGTAATACCGGCTCCTACTGATGAGTCGCCAGTAATCACGAAACGAATGTGCATGAGATTATGCTTTCCGTTCATGCTGTCTTTGGTTTATCTTTTCTGGTCACAACTGAAATAATTTGTTACTTGGTTCGCAACACCTAATACATACTTGCATATATATTAGCTCTCCGCAACAAACAGTATATAACTCATCATTAGAAGTTGGAATTTGGTTCATGGTTGTGTAACTCATGGCCTACGTTACCAGACGCACAGTAAACGTAATTATCAGCTGTATACTAACCTTCTCCTTTCAGGCGGATCCCTCTCTGGATCGATTCCAACCTATAGTTTCCATCAGCTTATAAAGAAAACACCATGCCATCTAGTAATGTGATGTTTAATTAAATGTTTGCAGCAGGATACGACAATGTATAAGTTGTCAATATAAATTTCAGTTTTTTGGATAGGAAATGAAATTTATTTGCCATACCGATTGAGATCATAGTGGACACATCAGAAGTAGCTATAATTTCTGTAGCAGAGATTCTAGCCAAAGAGAAATTGGTCCAGGATGTTAAAGTACCAACTTAAGTTTTTTTGTAGTCATTCCTTCAAATGGATTCCTGTGCGTATCGCCTTAGACTCAAAGTACGAAGTATTTACCACCGGTAGGTCATTTCAAGACAGAATCCATGTCAGCCATGGAATTGATAATGAAATAAAGAAAGTGGCAGAATTTTTTATATATGTTACGGGTAAAACTATATATAACATGATATAGCGAGTGCAATTCCCGAATTGGACTTTTTTCGTATTTACTACGTATGAACGCTCAATAAGGATGAAACTGGTTTTGAAGATGTATTTCATATAATAACAAATGCAACTCAATTACTAGACTATTTTCGACCTCTTCGTTCCTTAATTATAGCTAAATTAAAGCTAAAATTACTTCTTAGGCCTTGAGAACAAGTCCGTGTTCAAATCTAACCTTGAAACTGCCCGAAAATATACTTTTAATGCCTGCCGCGCACGGGGTGTAATATTATTTCATTTGATTGCATACTCTATTATCAGTCAAATTGGCTCCCCAATAGATGGCACGGTGCAAAATAAAATAGTTTTTGCAGAATAAGCCTGTATAAATGAATGAGTAAACGCTTTTACACAAACACAGACGCATAAAGAATACATATATCAAACCATAGATACACGGATACAATAATACATAAACACGGACATGCATGCATAAATTAACACATACATACATACACGTGAACATAGATGCATACGCTAATACAATGATAAATGCATACATATATAGAAATAGATAAACACACACACAAACATTCTAACTGCAGGGAACACATCCTGTTTCTTCTAATCTACTGGTATGCGTGCATCTGCCTAGAGGACTACAAACCCAAGGACAGGACACACAATAAATGTCTAAGAGGACTTCTGGACATAGAGTTCTGCTCTGGTACAGTAATGCATCACGGCATTAGTCGGTCAATGTTTCTCTGACTCTATTAAATACCACAGGCAGTACTGCTTACACTGTTGACATAATACCATTGCCTGGCACTTTAGCTGATGTATTACAATTTAAGATACAGCCTTTTACAGCAAGACGTTGTACTTTCATGGTAATTTCGTCAAAAGTAGCAAGCAACGACAAAAAGCCGCAATCAGCGACATATCGTTTAAAAATTGTTTTCTTAACTATACTTCCAATGAAATGATAACATTCGCTATCAATAAAAATTTTTTCCTAGTTTAAACATGAAGAGTAGCTAAATACTGTTTGTTGCGAAGATCTAATATATATGCAAGTAAGTATTAGGTTTTGCGAACCTAGTAACAAATTAGTTCAGTTGTGACCAGAAGGATAAACCAAAGGCAGCATGAACGGAAAGTATAATCTCATGCACATTCGTTTCGTGCTTATTGGCGACTCATCAGTAGGAGCCGGTATTACGCCCTTTAACCACTATATATTTGGTGAGTCGCCAGTAAGCACGAAACGAATGTGAATGAGATTATACTTTACGTTCATGCTGAGTAGCTGTAACGACACAAAGCAATTGCCGAAATATTGCGTAAATTAAATTCAATTCGATTTACGCTGCACCAATGAGAAAAAAAGCAAAACTTACTGTTAACCAATAATGTGCAAATAGCCATATATGGCTATTACATGGTCATTTAAGCACGGTGAATTTACCATGCAGTTCAGTTGTCGCTTTTGCCTTCTTCTGTGCGTGTCTCGGAAGTGCTGTCTCCCACCTTTCACATACGCTGATTTTTGGACTTGTTTTACCAACATTGGCAACATCAGTAACGCCAATCTTGTTGCTGTACAACTATATAGTCGAGCCAATTATTGCAGAACTTCAACGAAGTTACTCAGCGAGATTCAAACGCTACAACAGAATGAATCACAACCCAAGTCAACCCGAGCTGGTCACAAGAGTCTAGGAGTACTTCTGGACGACATCACACTTACGGACCTTCTCGGCATTTGCCAGAGAACGCAAGACCGGCCCTGTTAAGGACACCCAAACAGTACCAACTCTTTATTTTATGGCACTCTAACCGAGTTTGTAACGTCGTAAGGCATTTACTTGAAACTGGGGCGTTTACATAGCTTTTCGGTGTAAATAAAAAAGAACATTCATGTCTTTAGGAGCCAAACATAATTTCCTCTTCCTAAAGATGTAAATTTCTTTTGATGTGTATGTCTAATACAAGTTAAATTGCTAGCTAGTAAAAATTAATTAAAACATCAATTTCACTTATTTCCTACATAGTAGATAATTCGTTTTGGATACAATCAATGTCTACTAGGCTCTGTTCTATTCCTTATTGAACAAATAATCACCTATGTAAAATGGCTTATTTAATCAACTAGATACTGGAGTCCATAATCATTTGGATTAAAGAGGCACAAAAGTATTGGAAAAACGAAAATGATATCACCTTCGATTTAGAAATATTTACCTTTCAAATGGTTAGGATACGGATATATCTACGAGATTGAAACGGGTTAATTTGGACCAATTCTTCAAATCAAGTTTGCGAGCTTGAAGTAAACACCAATCCCATTGTATTTAACCAGTCGTCGAACAATATAACAAAACTACCGCCAGCTGCAACGCACTGACGCGTTTCGACCTTCCATGATCATCATCAGAGTACGACGGCAAACTGACTATCGAGGATCAAACCACATTGAATATATATGGAAATCAAATTTAGATAGATGATCATGGAAGGTCGAAACGCGTCAGTGCGTTGCAGATGGCGGTAGATTTGTTATGTTGTTCGACGACTGGTTAAATAGAACGGGATTGGTGTTTACTTCAAGCTCGCAAACTTTATTTAAAGAATTTTTACCACCACCCGCGCAATCAATTATTGTTAATTTGGACCAAGTATTTTTTTAATTGTTTTTGCGGAGTGCTAGCTTCATATATTCCAATGCCGCGTTTTGCGTACGCGGGTAATAGCTGTGCACGGACAGTTTCACAAAGATCCGATTGATCACAATTTCCAATTTTGTTTTGTCTTTGATCGGGTTGACTTCTTATTCGTTCCAAAGGAAATGCGGTTCTATCACATCTCTGTGGAATAAAATAAATTTGGACCAAGTTTAATG
>JAQBSW010003045.1:25000-90537 GCA_029291075.1 Eudiplozoon nipponicum
AAAGAATGGATTTTATCTAGTTCAGCTCCTAAACTTCAATTTGCACATACGTTTCTCTTAATATAAAATATCATAACCGTTCATGGATATCACCTTTGGCATAGATAAAAGTGAAGAAAAATCGGGCTTAATTATCAAAGTTATAAAGCGGAAACATGCTAAAAGAAACTTATAAAAAATAAAAATAAGCAGTGTTTTATGAATAAACGAAACTGCTTGAATAACTAAAAGCGAATATGATGTTTTGAAGTTGTACTGAAATATCTAAACACTAAATTATAAGCAGCACAAAAAGACCAAACCGAAAAGCAAACAATTAATGATTGTGCTAGTGGTGATAACAAGTCATTAAATCATGTTCGCGAGCTTAAGATAAACACTAAAACCATAGCATAAAACGAGTCTCCCAACGTACAGTCACACGTACTGATGCATTTAAACTTTACAGGGTAATAACCTTCCAGAGCACGAAGGAAAGCTTACTCACGTGGAGAACTCCTAGTAGACTAGCATACATTGTAAATGAATAAAATACTGTTTTGGGAATGAGTGTTTGTACAATTAATAGGTGTGGTGAAAGCTGCAAGCATTTGTTGTTTTTCACGACAGCCGACATTTGAAGTCAGATACAATTCTTAGTTTCTACTGACATATGTAAGTAATTAATGGGACAAGTGCTTATATCAAGATCGAAAACTTGACTATAGTAATTTTTGTCAACGCCCAAGCAACCAATGTTCGTTTACTTTTATAAATGTTCATTTCAATACCACTTCCCCATGTAGTGTGGTGTCTGTTCAGTAATGACAGATTGGGGATGGTTGTTTGGAATTTTGGGTCAAAATGGATGCTATATGAGCTCCACCTACAAGAAAAAATGACTAACCAAGTTACATTAGTTAGTATATAACTGAAAATTGTGTGCAGTGTGCGGCAGGGTGGCTCAGTGGTTAGAGCACCAGATTCCGAAGCAGACGTGCACAAATTCGAGTCCTGTCCGCCGCAATTTCTGGCCAGTTCATGATGAGTTCCCAATAAGGACGAAACCGGTCTACTGGATGAATTGCCTTTTCTACACTAAGCAATTCTTAGTTTATACTGACATATGTAAGTAATTAATGGGTTAGGTGCTTATATCAAGATCGCAAACTTGATTATAGTAATCAACTTCTTTATCATGAACAACATCAACATCATTATCATAATCATCAACATTATCCTCAAAATCATTATTATTATGATTGTTTTCATTATTATCACCAGCAACGTCATCATCATCATCACCACCATCGATGTCATCAGCATTATCATCTTTATCATCATTTTCACAATCAACATAATCATTGTCATCACCATCATCATAATGACCATGAACATAGTCAATATCATCATCATTGTTACCACCATCAATGTCATTAGCATCATCATTATTATCATCCCAATCATTACCATCTTCAACATCTCCATCATCATCACCATCACAATGAACATCATCTTCATCGTCACCACCGTCAACATCTCCATCATCATCATCTTCACCATCTACATAACAATCATCTTCAACGCCACCATCGTTACCACCTTGAACATCTCCATCATCATAATCATTATCATCTTCTTTGCTGCCATCATCATCAACAACACCAGAAACATCACAGACAGCAAAAAAATAGCGTCAGTAACTGATGCTCCACTGATATATAACATTTTGTGAAGAATTAAAAAAAGTAGAAGTAATAATAGCAAAAATCATAACCTACAAAATAGCTAAAAATTATTTAAAGAAACTGATGTATGATTAGAGGTTCTAATTAAAGGAGTATTTTTGATTAGACAACGTACATAAATGCGGAAAACTAAATTTATATAAAACAAAACTATGGCCAAGTCAACTTTAATGTAAGGCAGCATCGGTAATATATCTTCCTGTGGATTTCACTGCATCGCGTCATAAACACACCCAAATCTCGCAGCTAAATCTGTCCAACTAAGAAGTGTAAGTTTCGTAGATGAATGTAACAGAAATCTGCAACAAAGTCACCATTGACCTCGACTCGATGTACCATCACGCACGTTCACCCTATCCTGGCAGTCGAGAGGGTCCAAAACTACCCAACTGAAATTTAGTTGATTTTAGTTGTTTCTGTTATGTCAAAATCTATCCAACTTGTTTCATGCGCCAATCTCGCTTTGAGTGACAATAATGCTCTATTGGGCAAACGAATTGAAGGCATACGCAAAACGGTCCGAGCCAACGCAGGTGATTGAGCCTTATTTGGTTGTCGAACGAGAAGCAATTACTGGCTGTTCCAAAAAGGCTTCTACGGACGACAGCGTTCGTTGTTTGTTGTTGGTAATCTATATACGCTACGCTACTCAAATAACGGTAGGCGAACCCCACAAAACGGCTAAAATCAACAGCTCTAATGGGCCGTCTCAAAAGCATACAAAAAAACTGCACGTATAGATGAATTTTGTACACGAATCTTAAGGCAGAAAGAAATCCTCACTTTTCTCTAACTTTTGCGAATCTCACACTCATCTCGTCAGTCAGATGGCGTGAATTTTTGATAGGGCTGTCAAGATATGTAAACCAGCCGACCGCGCCCAGATCTTCACTTTGCAGCCGCACAGTTGAAGTGAGCGATTGGTGATTCTGTATAATTATCTTAGATTTGGAGGGTGCGAAATTCATACTAAAAGACGGAACGAGTATTAATCTATTGAAGGTGGCCTCAGCAGTATTTCTAATGTCGAATAATAATGCAACATCGTCCGTATAGTCTAGATAAATTAATCTACCACCCAGGAGAACATTAATCCTGATTATCGCTTATAACCGCATCTATTTAACAATTAAACAAAAATTGGTGAAAGTGGACAGCCTAGACGAAGATCACTGCTGGTAGAAAAGTTTGGTGTTAGTTCGTTGTAGACCTTAACACGACCAGATCTGTTTATGTAGAGAGCGCGTATAATGTTTAAAAATCTGGTGTACATACCACTTTTCGACAGAATATCGAATAGAATATTGCGATTTACCGTGTCGAATGCACACGTGAAGTCTCGAAAGACGTCTATAGTGGGGCGGTGAAATACAATTCGTTGCTCAAGTACTTGCCTTGAGATAAAAATATTGTCTAAGCAACCACGTCCTGACAGGAATCCGGCTTGTTCTTCTAGATTGTGATCCGCAAAAAGCGTTAAAACAGTGTAAGATAATCAGAATATATATATATATATATATATATATATATATATATATATATATATATATATAAGAACAAAACAACGTACTCCATGGAATAACATTTATTAATAAATCTTATTTCTACCAGTATCTACAGCCATTGTTCTGGATTCGTTAGTATATTCGTTCATCCAATCCCACTGTACATTTGTTGTAACCAATCTCCTCTTCGTTATGCTATCCTTTGTTTTGCGCAATTTAGACCACTACTTTTGCGCAATTTAGACCACTCCTTTTGCGTAACGTCATTTGGTGTGTCATCGCTTTCATTGTAATTGCGTCCGTAATTGATGTATGTGTCGTATTTTGCGAAGCGTTGGCTATTTTTAAAGGCATGTCGGATGTCTTTGTTCCAGTCCAATTTAATTTCTTTTTGAATTATTTTCTGCACGTTTAAGCAGGGCTTCAGCTTATTAATTGCAATAGCTTCAAAAGCCAGAAGCATTTTCTCTGTTTTTGCCTTGTAGAGAAAAGGCTAGCATAATGAAGAGGAGATTGGTTACGACAAATGTACAGTGGGATTGGATGAACGAATATACTAACGAATCCAGAACAATGGCTGTAGATACTGGTAGAAATAAGATTTATTAATAAATGTTATTCCATGGAGTACGTTGTTTTGTTCTAACATTTTAAAAAATGGTGAAAATAGAAACGATCAATATATATATATATATATATATATATATATATATATATAATGTGCTAAATTGTACTCTAGTACATCTATATTAATTAATGTAGTCTTAAAGGCATAAAACCGTATCGCTCCTTTATTACATCGTAGATATGAAATAACGTATATTTTAAGTTAATAATATAGCTTTCGTTAGATATGTCACCCATTAATAGTTACTTTACATATGAGAACTAATTTCGCAGTTCAAACAAGACTACATTATTCGTTTCGTGCTTACTGGCGACTCATCAGTAGGAGCCGGTATTACGCCCTTTAACCACTATAAATATTCGGTAGAAGAATGTGGAATAATAGGACGGTACAATCTCCTAGACGAATGTGTAAACCTTTAATAGTGAAGCTAACATAATCTAAAGTCAACGACAATACAACTTCAATGCTAACTCACACTATATAATATATAAGCACGAAACGAATGTGCATGAGATTATACTTTCCGTTCATACTGCCTTTGGTTTATCCTTCTGGTCACAACTGAACTAATTTGTTACTAGGTTCGCAAAACCTAATACATACTTGCATATATATTAGTTCTTCGCAACAAACAGTATGTAACTGTAATATATTGAATTGAATGATGTCATGCTTACCGCGAAATGTGATAACTGATATCGATGAAGGCCAGAGTGTATGGTTTAACTGGAGTAACAGGTGTTCGGAAATTGTTGTAATTCTCAATTTGGGTGAACTTTAGCATAAATTTATATCCATCAGGTTGGTATCATGTACCGACTCGGAAACCATAGTGTTAGTATCCGGTACTCATCGATTTCAAAAAAGGTATCAGTTACTAACACAATAGCCATAGTGTTAGTATCCTTTACAGACTCGGTATATATATTATATAGTGTGAGTTAGCATTGAAGTTGTATTGTCGTTGACTTCAGATTATGTTAGCTTCACTATTACAGGTTTACACATTCGTCTAGGAGATTGTACCGTCCTATTATTCCACATTCTTCTACCGAATATATAGTGGTTAAAGGGCGTAATACCGGCTCCTACTGATGAGTCGCCAGTAAGCACGAAACGAATGTGCATGAGATTATACTTTCCGTTCATGCTGCCTTTGGTTTATCCTTCTGGTCACAACTGAACTAATTTGTTACTGGGTTCGCAAAACCTAATACATACTTGCATATATATTAGTTTTTCGCAACAAACAGTATGTAACTGTAAGACTACATTATAAAATCCTAAAAAAAGTGTTTCAATTAGTTTGACAATGTTGTTTATAAAAAATTACTGACTGTATTTTACAAATTAATAAACAAAAAACGAAAATTATATTATACTAGTTACCGCTATTGAAATCAAGGCTGCCAACCGGTCTACTGGATGAATTGCCTTTTCCACATTATATAATGCATAGTTTATAATGACAAATGTATATACAAAGGGATTGGTGTTTATATCAAGATCTCAACCTTGATTTAAATAAATGCTATGGCCACCCATGCAACCAATAGTCGTTAAATACTTGTTACCTTTCAAATAAAATTAGTAATCAATCTAATGAATAAAAAACAAAGAAGAAAACCCATACGAGGAATAGAATGACTTGGAGAGAGAGACCATGTGTGAATAAGTCAGTTATATTTAAATACGAAATTAAAGAAACTATTAAAAAGTGAATAAATCGAATTTATAGACAAAGAACAACATATCCGAAATCAAGAAAAAGAGAAAGCGAAGAATGACTTGAACTTGTTTTAATTGACTCTACAATGAAGAATGAAAATGCATTCAATTGGAAGATATTACTGAAAGATATTTTTAATGAAGAATTGATAAAAGTGATTTCGAGATATATTTTTAACTCAACAAAAGGATAAAAATATATTGAAACAATCACTGACTGTCAAAGTGGTGATAAAATTCTTTAAATCAAGTTTTCAAGCTTCTTATAAATCCTAATCCCATTGCATCTAATCAACCGAGGCTACACGGAAGTACTACCGTCAGAGTCAAGCAGGTGAGAGCTGCATAGCGATATTTGCCTTCCATATATATGCACTTCGTTTTGATCCACATTAGTCAGTTTGTTGTCGGTCCATGGAAAAACGAAAGGCGTCATTATGTGTCAATGACGCAATAGTGTTATGGTATGTGACTGGTTACTTACAATGGGATTAGGGTTTATATGAGCTCACAAACGTGATTTAAATATAAAATATATTCTGTAGGCAAACATCGTATTCGATAATTTCAGGATATTTGATAATTTCAAATAATCAACGTTGCCTACTCTTAGTTATTACATTTATTAAGCATAATTATCTTTCCACCTCCATGAAATTCGTTACGCAAATTCAATATTTTATTTTAATGCATTACCTATATACTCATGTCAAAGACTTGCATTCGTGTAAAGCTACCCCACCTTAATTGTTTTCAGTTTATAGTACCGACGATTTCAAAGGAATGGGGAGCCAGATCTATTTACCTGGCCCTGTTTACATGCTGTTACATATTTTTCACTTAAAACTTCAACCGGTTGCATGATTTCTCTCTCTCTCTCACACATACAAACACTTGATAACCACATAGAAAGAAATTTTATAGACAACGGGTTCTTTCAAAGGTTAGATTCTGTATTTCTGACTAGGCACAGGCAACACAATACACTTTTTTAATTGGTCAAATTTAATATTTAGCTTCTACAAGTTTCACTTACTTTGCAAGGGGGAATCATTCAGAATTTCATACAGTTTAATCGCATTTTATTGCGAATTAAATCTTCTTAAAGTTTCTCCCATCACAAATTATATTATTTTCAACAAGGACATCTATAAAAACGTCAATTTATCTTTAATGAAATATTTAAAATAAGGAATCAATAGAGATAATGGGTTGGAGAAAAAATTTGCATTTACTTATCAGATTAGTGATTTAGATTTCACAATAGTACGGGAACTAAATATTCTATAGATAATTTTTACGCTAAGATGATAATAAATAGTGGTAAACGTGAAATAGACGTATCAAACGCAGACATACACTGGAAATATCCTTAATTTTCCTTCTTCACATCACTGTCGAAAACGAGTGATAAAATTAAATCAACGATAACGAGGGGCTGAAGATATGCTAGTTTAATTAAGGACTGCAGAATTAAAAATATAATTTAGGAAAGATTTTAGACAAATGATGATACTCTGAAAGAAAAAGACTGTGATGAAAGAAGTTAAAGAAAAATATGATAAGGAACATAATAGGGTAAAATTGCATGCATGAAAATATTAGAAGTATGTGTTTATACATGATTCATAGTTTGAAATAATGGTGGAAGCATTTGCAGTAATTCTAAAATTGAGAGAAGTTAAAAATGGACGTTAGGTAGACAAATCCTAATCAAATGGAAAGAATCTACATTATTATGGTCATTCAAGTTGTTTGAAATTTATTGCCGGGGTTACAATCCAGTATATGTGAGAGAAACAAAGCAACCGATAAAAGTTAGAATAAAAAAATACAAATACGCTACCTAAATAAATTAAACTGACCATACCATCAACTTGGATGGATGTAAATGAATTTCTGATGTTAACGCAATTCGTTGACAAGAATATAATGGTTATCAATTGAGTTAAAATATTGAATGTACATAATGAATTCATTAGCAGTTGAAAAATCATTTGATAACATACTTATTCTAGTAGGAGTCACAAGAATATAACTCAACTTATTGGAAATTTGTCGCAAACGAGCTGAAGTTCAGAAAAGTAGTTGGAGAATTCCAAATAAGTACGAAACCAGTCTACTGGACTAATTTTGATATATTCCTTAAAAGGAGTTTGCATTTGCATAGAGCTTTCATCGTTCGAGCTGATACCACAGTTGACGGTTGCGTGACAATTGATAGCACTCATAAACTCTTGATTCCTTTACATTTCCAGGCGCACAGCTTGTTTTAATTAATTTATTGATGGGTTCTCACTGGTACCGTGACTCTGAAGACGTCCTTACAATACTTGTCTTTGAAATATTTTTAATGAAAACGTTTCCGGACAGTGTAAGGACGGCTTCAGAGTCACTTGATCAGTGAGAGCCCATCAATCAATTAAAAAACAAGCTGTGCACATGGAAGTGTCAAGGAATCAAGAGATTACTGACCTACGAGTTCTACAGGACTAATATAATGGGAGTGGTGTTTAGATCAAGTTTGCAGCCTTGATTTAAATATTGATCAGTACGTTCAGTTCTAATATATATGTGTATTCAAATACTTGGATAAAAATCTATTAACACCACATATTAAATATTTCTTTAATAAAATTTGGCTAGTAAAAATATCATTCAATTAATTTATCTCATTAAAAACTGCTACTCAGTAGAGCATCTAAATATTTCAAGAAGTATCTTTAGTCAACCGTTTTGCAGTTTTTTCTTTCTTTGATTATATATATATATATATATATATATATATATATATATATATATATATATATATGAACAAATCTTCGAGAAGACTGATTTAATCCTTATTAGGAATTCATCACGTACTTTCAAGAATTTTCTGAAGCAGACGTGCCCAGGTTCTGGCCCTACCCACTGAAAATTCTGGACAGTACGTGACGAGTTCCCAATAAGTGCGAAACCGGTCTACTAAATGCATTTCCTCTTCTACGTTATGCAATGCTCAGTTTATACTGCGAAATTTATGTACATAATAGGACAGCTGTTTATATTAGGATCGCATCCTTGATTAAAGCATTTATTTTCAACGCCCGCGCAACAAATTAATGTTTAATTATACTAGTTGCTTTGTTGGAGATTATATATATATATATATATATATATATATATATATATATATAGAGGGAGAACAAAACACGTTTAATAACAAATCATTAGTTCTGGCCATTGTTGTTCTCAAGATGGTGTATGCATCCAGTTTTCAATTTTAATCAGGATGTTTCGGTTTTCGGTTTCCGATAATTTTTTTAACGGAAAACACATTCAAAACACAATTTGACAATCAAGTGGTATATTTATTGTAAACCATTTCATATAGACTTACTGGTAGATCTATTAACCGTAACTTCTTTTTCACTAGGTGTGTGCGCGTAAAAGTCTGAACGTGTACACACATCGAAATGAAGTTACAGTGACCTAATAACATCTACTGTCAATTCACGCCATTCCTCTCTATATGTGCTCGCATTTGTTTTGTTTGAAAATTAATCAGTCACTGACATTGCAGTTATCTAACAACATCAGACGACTCACTAGATAAGAGTACGTTAAGGTTCTTTGTGTGTGTGTGCGCGCTCCTGTTTGTTTATGACTGATAAGTATTCATTTCTTGAAATCAGGTTTGTGAGCTTGATATAACAACCAATCTCGATGTATTTAACCAGTTGTCAACAACATAATAAAACTACCACCAGTCACACGCACTGACGCGTTCAGATCATCCATGATCATCATCAGAGTACGGCAGCAAAGTGATCAGCGAGGATTAAACCGCAATATATATATATATATATATATATATATATAAATAACAAAATTAGACATGTAGCTCTCATCTCTATTAGTTTCACATCATTGTGCCTGACTGGAAATAAGAAGTAATCAGCTATATATAATTAATTCTACGTGTGTCACTTATCGAAATGAAACTAAAGTGATGAAAGTCAATTCCTATTTTCTTACATTACCCGGTCACAAAGTTTTCACGGTAAAAAAGGAAGAAGAAGTAAGAAATAAGTTTAACAGGAAAGAATTTTACAAGAAAAATACTGTATTCCAAATTGAATCTAGACATTCTTCTACGAATATTTCTTCCATTATGGCATTTCTCGATTTAATTTTGATGGATTCTCTAATCAATCTTATCGACCACAAATTGATACGCATTTTGACCCATCCCAATTAATTGTCCTGTTTCTATTGTATGCTGTGTAATCTCTGATCGATTAACATGGTCATATTTGCATGCGGTTCTATGTTCCCTTCTTCTTACCGTAATTGTGCGCATGTTTTCACACACATAAATGAGGTTACAATAGTTACATGGAATTTCATACACTCCTGATGTGTATAACGGTTCTATTTTCAGCTCTTGGTTGGGGGTCAGTTTTAAAATAGTATAAATATTTTATTACAATGCTCCCGTTTTTATTCTTCTACTTTGTTTGAAGTCAGGTATTACGATAACCCTCTGATCCTCGTTTGTTTTATCTGACATCCCGTATTTCTAATTATGATTAAATTTAATTATGACACTCCTCATAATTGCTTCTATTAACTTTAGAGGGTACCCATTAGCTCTGAATATTTCTCGCAGTCTACCTAATTAAATCTCTCTATGTTTTGTATCAGTTACTCTCAAACTTATAATTGTCACCGATTTATAAAGATTGTCACCTTGATTTAAATAATTTTTATCACCGCCCAAGCAACCAATGATCTTTTGAGTAAAATACCCTGTTGATAGAAATTGTGAATGTACAGGTATATAATTTTGTGTAATGCCTTGGTTATTGGTGGACTATAACGTTGACGCCTTTGCAGAAGACAACGGACAGTGACTGTCGAAACACTAACCTTTAGAATAAATGTGGCGTAGCTAAAAGAACCAGCTACGGTTTTATCTTAATTAATAGCGATGCTTATCCTAACAGAAATATTAGTGATAAAACATTCACATATCACAACCATGGACTATAATTCTCTATACAACAGCGTTCTCCTATTCTCTAATTTAGACATTTGACAAAAACATAGAAAACCAAAGGATGCGCAATTTATATAATAAGCTAAATTAATTTGGTATAGGTGCGTCAAATTATCTTGAGCTGATATTTTCATATTGGTTTAAGTAAAGTGAGGTGGATTATCATTTTTAAGATATAAAACAACAAAGAATTTATAAAATCCTGAATTTTATTGAAATTTTATCAATGGATTAGCATTCAAATAAAAAGAATACGTAGGACCTACCGTCTAATTCCATTTGATCTTGGGTTTTCAGAGCAGATTTCTCATTTTTATAGTCAACATCAACTGTATTGTCAATTTCCTTAGAAACAACGCATTTGTTTCTATTCGTGTTTTCCGGGATTGGCAATGCAAGATCCAAAAATTTTGATTTGTCAAACGCTAAGCTAGACTGTGTTGCACTATCGTTTACAGGTGTCCCGTGACAGCTCTCACGCGCAATCGGATTATTACCCTCGCGTACAGTCTTCCGCGTCGCCTGAGATGACTGGCCTTTGTTTGAGACTGCAAACACTGGATAGCTGTAAGTCAAGGGTTCATCTGTAGCTAACACATTAACGCTGACATTTGAGAAGGCAGAGCTCGTGCTACAAGTGGTATGGGTGACAGGCTTCGAAAGTCGATTTATAGAAGAGGTCGGTACATTGTTAGATGCTGATTGATAAGATTTATCGGATAAAGGCGTTAATATTTCGGCTTCATTTTGCTGCAAAAATTGGTTTCAAAAAATGTTTTTGATGGTATTCACTAAGAAAATTTGTACAAAGCAAAACCTGTGCTGCAGTAGCTAAGCAATAAGCTATAAAAACAGAACAATTTATATCCATACGGTAATTTAGTTAATTATAAATAAAAAAGGCACATTTATCTGCAAATTAGACAAAATTTTTATCATTTCTTACATTCATTGCTTAACATGGCAAATACAAGCAATTAAAATCATTTTATATCGATTTTTCGTGTGGCTATTTATTTTTAGTGTCATTTGACTTCTACGATGACCAGCAGCTTATTCTTAGAAAAATCACCATTGAATAATTGGAAGTAAGTTTACTGTGGTCTATTTATCCACACTACACGTACTCCTCATCATGAAATGGTGAATTTTATAAAAATTATATATATATATATATATATACATAGGTAATTCTCAAAATATAAAAGTGAAAAAAAATAATAAAAATAACGTGGCATGATTTGATCACAGATACAAGAGTGAAATAAACAAGGCAATAAAAATGACATTTCGTCATCAATGAGAATCTACTCAATCGTTGCCCGGATAACCAGCTGGAAATGAACACACGATTTAACGATTTATAAGCATGAACCAAATCAATGGTAAATCAATTTTTATTTGGCGACCGGTAAACTTAACTTCCAAATCGAAAGCTCAGATCCATCATTAAAAAAAGGAAAACCATGTCAATTCGGCAGTGGCATGTTGCATAGTAGTAATGTGACAGTCCGAATATATATATATATATATATATATATATATATATATATATATATATATATAGGAGTAGACGAACCTATAAAAAACATGCTGGACTGTCCATATAGTAGATTAAAGTTCTGTCCTAATTATGCAACGCATCGGCAGTAGCCAGGACCGTTATTACAAATCAAACACACGAACATTTCGTTCACAGACATACAGCTAATCTCAAATTAACAAGTATTGCTTGATTTTTTCTATTCATACACGAAATTTTCCAGCTAAAAAGTGCACAAGATATACAAAATAATATTAACTACATAAATCCTGCCGACTACAACGCAATAAATATTAGTTTCAAACATAAAATATGCCAATATTTACTTTAGAGAAAAATTATATGGTGTTTCGACTTGTGTAAAATTTAAAGATGCTCCAAAGAACCCTAGAATGCTCATTTCTTGCGGAAATATTAACTTATGATTATAAAATAGTGAAGGGTCCGTTTGAAATGCCAATATACTACTGTTTATGATATTGCAGTCTAACTATATTAAAAACGTATTTTTATACTTACTTTACTTTACTGCGGCTGACTCCTTTTAGAGGATAAGCCGGCTCCATTTCATGGACTTTCTTGGGAATTTGGTACAAGTGGTGTCCCCTCACCACTCGGCTTTTTGATCGAGGACGCACCTCTAGCCTTTGCACATCCAAGTGCAGTCTGCAAGGCAGCAGTAAGTTACATGGTTGCCGGTGGCTGTTGAGAGCTCATTCGCCATTCGGAAGTACGGGGTACTGTCCAGGAGTCCATGGAATCCTGTGGCTGTTGTCCCCTTTTGTGGCGGGGAACACACGCCGCGTCATGGTGCCGTCGTCGGGCTCATGTGGTATTTAATAGGAGATCCGATTGCCGGTCGGAAATCCACCACGCCCTGGTGACACCACCGCCATAGCCCCGTTAGCCCATGTACGATCGGCCATCGAAACATGGTTGACACCGTCGTACCACGTTGAGGAGGGGATGGTCTTTACGACGGGTATTTTTACACAGCAGATAAAAGCGTCATTTCACCAGTTTCCGTCTTGATATAGAAATATGATTCTCAATATAGTAAACTCGCAAAAGCTATGAGCTATTATTTAAAAGAGTAACGTTTTGCGCGCCAGCGTGTAGCAGAACTACTTCATCCCTGTTTTTTTCCACCAGGGTTGTATTGCTCGTCACCATTAGCTGATAATCATTCGATACGCATTTACGAGAATCAATCTGAACCGATCGTTCATCACATCAAATCTAGACCAGTAATAAGGCATTGTTTCCAGTCTAGTAAGCAGTGCACTTGACTTAAAACCTCGGCTTCAGAATTTCTCTGCTATCATGAACATGATCATTTTGTCTAACTCATGAATGGATTTTTAAATTATATTTGCCAAGAAGGAGGCAAAAATGTTAATGATCGTGGCTACATTGTAACGGTGTAGCCAACAGTTCCAGTCAAGTTCAAAATATGCGAGATTACTAGGTGTGAGGGCCGCATACCTAAGTTCGCTTTACTTATGTATGCATGCAGTGCGGCTTGACTCTCGCGAGTCAGTTTGCCGTCGTGATCTGATGGCGATCAGTGAAAGTCGAAACGCATTAGTACGTATGGCTAACAGCAGTTTTGCTATGTGGTGCGACTGGTTAACTACAAAGGGATTGATGTTTATATCAAGTTAGCAAGCATGACTTAAAGAATTGAAAGAAATTTTCGTTAATAAATGCTACACACAATTAAGGAACTGGATACTTAAAGGCAACCAGAAACGAAAGTTGGAGATCTGAATTTTGCACTGTAATTTGTCCTACAAATTGATTGACAAGTTTTAAATTTTACAAAGTCACATATAATGTAATCCTAATCCGATCCTGGAGCTGAATGCTTAAAACAGCACAGACACATGAACACACGTACACAACGCACGCCTATCTAGTGAAATTTCGGTAATTGTTGATATCATCCAGTCAAAAGTATAAATAAAGCCCAATTAAACGAAACTTTGACATACTTTATTACTATTTTTTTTGAAAGATTTTTGCGCCGGGTTATACGGCCCATTGATACTAGCTCTTACCTCTTCCAACAAAAGAGTTATGCCATACTAAACAAAATTTTTTAAAAACATTTATTGATTGATATTCTTATCGACACGCAGGTTGTCTTTTCCAAAATCATACACCCCTAGTTCTACACCACTAGCTAACACAGTGTTTTTGAAAAAGACCAGCGCGAGAATTGATATATTAATTAATTTATATCGAGAATAGTTGAGAGAGTGTGTTTGTGCGATAACTATTTAACCGAAAAGGAAAATTTTTTTTGGCAATGCTCTTTTACTTGTCTACATTTGGTGTAATGAGTGATCGGTTGAGAAAAATGCGAATAAATGAGTATTGGAAAAGTACAGCAGCATTTGGGACATGGGGAAATGAAACCTTGTTCGACAAAACAAGGATGCCATAATGGACTATTAGGTTAGACTGCTTGCTTTAATTATACATGGACACGCTCACACGCGATTACGCAGATACACTCACCTAATTAACGATCTTGTAGTTAGGTATGTGTGTGTGTGTACTTGGTGCATTTGGAGTACGTCAGTCAGTAGTTTTGTTACTGGTTGGATTTTGGATAATATAAACGAATACCCTTGCATAACCTCAAATTGATTATTTTCGATTCATTATTTAATAAAGCATATAGTTCAGTCAAAATGAGACATTGTTAAAAATCCATAAACATGTAATATATAAATATATTTTAGTGATAAAGTTGTTTCAATTTAATATATGTTACTCAATTACGATTAGTTGATAGTTTTGGTAAAAATTACTCTATAACGAAAATATAAATAACGCCTAGTAGAAAAAGCTACACCAGACGGTGTTTGGACTTAGATAAATTTAAACTCATTAAAATCATAATTAACATGATAGAAAATCGCATTGAACAATAAAATACTATTCAACAATGTGGCACCTAGATGAAAATCGATTAATTGTTCCTTGAATTACTTGTTTTTACTGGCCAATATGATAAATGAATCTACAAATCCATTTCCATCTGTACGAATGTAAATTCAGCAAAACTAGGTCAATTTACTCAAGTTGATCTTTCTATATTATACCCATTTTTCAGCAAATATAAAGGACCTTTTACCAAACAAGGATTAAAGGAAAACAACTTTCCATTGCACAAAGTGATATAGTACGAATTTACTATATCAGAATGAGATCTGAGGTCGGAATTGAACACTATGATCAAATGAATACCCAGGATGTATATGAATGAAGGATTGTTAGATGATGTCTATTAGTCTCGAGAGAAAAAATATATAGCATGAAAAGTTTTACATAGGTTTTCCTTAGGAGCATTGTTATTTCTACATTTGTAGAACTATATTTTAGCGTAGCATTAAAATTTAACCATTATCATTTTGTAAAGTTAACAACAGTGTTTATTCTGGTTAATCAATTAATTCTTCTAGAAAACTGCGTTTTGTTTTATTTCACAGACAGTCATTCAAGCGAAATTAAGGCTAGAGTAGAGCTTTATCTATTGACTGTTATCAGTGTCACTTTAAGGCGTTGGCCAATAGGAAAAACAAACAGTTGGTGACTTATTATTATATTTGCTGACAAGAAACGATTAACAGTTACTGGATAAATCACAAAAGCGGTTTCTGTGTGGATTACATCGCACGCACAACTTAACTCTATCTACAGTATTTAACAAAACACAGACAGTCTACATTCCATAATTTTTCGTCTCATATATTGGATGTATATTTTCTTTGTTGGTATCATGGATGTCATTATATTAATCAGTTTCATTTGTTAATTCTACAAATTAGCACGTTCAATTAATAATGACACATTAGCATGCTCAATATACGATTATGTTCTGGTTTTCTTTGGATTATTTGGACAACGTGATGATGTAGCACATTTACCAGACTATAATAACAATAAAAACTAGGAACAGCTTATTCGAGTTGCTGGCAATCTTCTAGATAGAGATAGGTATCTTTAGTAGACTTGAAGTTCAACAATTAAGCTATCGAAGTTGCGCAATGCATGATTTCTTCCGTCATGTACGAACTTATGTTTTCTATCAGACAACCTCTGTTGGATTCTATTCGTCATCGATTTCGACATACTATGCACGGCTACGATAAAGTAGTGGGTGCTTCAAGACAAGCAAATTCACCGGGTTCGAACGAAGATTGCAGAAATTTTGGCAAGTACTTAAATAGTGCCCAGTAAAGACGAAATCGATCTACTTGATGAATTACATTAATGATCTCACTTAATATTTAATTTAGATTAACAAGATACATATTTAAAAAAAAACCTCGCCATTATTGTCTAATTCGGATAAACTTCCAAAGCTGAATTGATGTCTGGTCTAGAATAACAGATTAAAGATGACTAGAAACCACCTGAACGAAAGACTGGACAAAAAGTAAATTCGAATTTGACTTAAAATTGCACGCAATGTGTGGTTTCGAAAAATCAATGGGTCAGTTTAAAAACTATGCAGCAAATACGCCCTGATTCAAACCGTAAGTATTTGATAAGAGCTCAATAAGGATGAAGCCAGACTTCTTGATTAATCCTACTTTTATCTCATGCTTTATTCGGTTTATATTATTAATATAAATATTGTAGAAGTCCTGCTGTAATATATATACATTGTGTAGATTTTTAAAATGGAACTTATTTTAATTTAGATAATTCACAGGCATATCTATTTGAATAGTTAGTAATTTGACCTAGCTTGATATTGCTTTCTGTTATTTATTTTATAAAAATAAACATAAACAACTTTCTCGAAGCCTGGTTTTACAAATCTCTCTCTTGAATAGTATGTATTTTAACATTAATAATTTGTATACCAAAACCCGTTCTGATATCAATTTAACGTCCATAGTAGATGCATTCATTTACCGTTTTATTTTCAGTAATTGTAACAACCGCTGTGTCTGGATATACTGTCGATTGCGGTGATACCGAAGAAAGACTACTCGTTTCTGCAGCTTTTAAACAAGAAGCAATGGCACAGTCTATATCTGAGGTAACCTGCGATGTAGGATGTTCTGAAAGTTTTATGCTGGGTGAAATCTTTCTGTCACTTTTAACCGGCACTACAGGATTAATCGCACTGTCATCGGATACACCTTTCGGGTGTAAAGTGGTTTTGTCATTAGTTGAAGTTGACTTAAGAGCATAATCTCCATGATTAGCTCTATATCGTTCACCCTCCATCCAGCACCAGGCTTGCTTCTTTTCGAGCCAATTTTGTTGACGGCCTATTACAGAGCCGGGCCGACATATTCGCAACCACGCAATAGCTTCTGACGCAAAGAATTTATAATGCTTCATTAAGTAACAGCCAATTAAACTGCCAGTACGTCCAAGACCAGCTACGATGTCAGATTTCGATTTCATGTTAAAGTAAGTAATCAATAAAAATATAGATTTTATTTTTGTTCTATAAAGCTTAAAATCACAAATATTATGAGGCCAAAACGAGGCTCAATACAATACGGCAAGTACTTAGATTAACTACACGTAAAAATGCAAAATGTCACGTATTCTTCATATTAAATACATGCCAAATAGCCCAAACACAAACGTAGTAATTCTAAAAATGTAAATAAAAGTGTAAGTACACATCATAAATTGTTTCTATACATATCAGTTAGTCAGCTGGAAATTTTTCCATATTCTCCGTTTAGGTAAAGAAATATATAGATTTAAAAACTAGTTGCGGTACATCTAATGACAAGTTAGTCTATATACATTCGAGAGAATATTCCAAAGTATGAGAAGGTTGAATTCCATGTACGCATTAATTTCGTATTTACAGGTTGCATATGAGAATGAGATAGCACTACTCCTAGAATACTCTATATTTGATCAAGTTGGGATATTTAGACGGTGAAATCTATTTTGCGTATGCGTATACAGGTATTAGGACAGTCAACTTTAACTGAAATCGTTCACAGAGCGTCACTGACATATCCTTCTGGTTCGATACGAATTAACTTTGATACTCTTAAATACTGTTTGTTGCGAAGACCTAATATATATGCAAGTATGTATTAGGTTTTGCGAACCTAGTAACAAATTAGTTCAGTTGTTACCAGAAGGATAAATAAAGGCAGCATGAACGGAAAGTATAATCTCATTCACATTCGTTTCGTGCTTACTGGCGACTCATCAGTAGAAGCCGGTATTACGCCCTTTAACAACTATATATTTGGTAGAAGAATGTGGAATAATAGGACAGTACAATCTCCTAGACGAATGTGTAAACCTGTAATAGTGAAGCTAACATAATCTGAAGTCAACGACAATACGACTTCAATGCTAACTCACACTATATAATATATACACCGAGTCTGTAAAGGATACTAACAATATGGCTATTGTGTTAGTAACTGATACCTTTTTTTGAAATCGATGAGTACCGGATACTAACACTATGGTTTCCGAGTCGGTACATGATACCAATCTGATGGATATAAATTTGTGCTAAAGTTCACCCAAATTGAGAATTACAACAATTTCCGAACACCTGTTACTCCAGTTAAACCATACACTCTGGCCTTTATCGATATCAGTTATCACATTTCGCGGTAAGCATGACATCATTCAATTCAATATATTACAGTTAAATATCGTTTGTTGCGAAGAGCTAATATATATGCAAGTATGTATTGGGTTTTGCGAACCTAGTAACAAATTAGTTCAGTTGTGACCCGAAGGATAAACCAAAGGCAGCATGAACGGAAAGTATAATCTCATGCACATTCGTTACGTGCTTATATATTATATAGTGTTAGTTAGCATTGAAGTTGTATTGTCGTTGACTTTAGATTATGTTAGCTTCACTATTAAAGGTTTACACATTCGTCTAGGAGATTGTACCGTCCTATTATTCCACATTCTTCTACCGAATATATAGTGGTTAAAGGGCGTAATACCGGCTCCTACTGATGAGTCGCCAGTAAGCACGAAACGAATGTGCATGAGATTATACTTTCCGTTCATGCTGCCTTTGGTTTATCCTTCTGGTCACAACTGAACTAATTTGATACTCTTGTTTGTGCCTCCATTTTTTAGAATAATCTATTATTCATATTGTGGTGCAAATTTGAGCACTCCGGAATAAACACGAAATTTCTGCTTTCGATTAATACTTTTACTTGCCTATCTATTCTATATTATTATAAAGGTTGTGAGGGTACAAAAGAGGGTACAAAGCACCGAGGTTAATTTTATATAGTCTTAAACGAAGCGTGTTTGCTAGACTTCTGAATAGGATGTAAGTATGTATTAGGTTTTGCGAACCTAGTAACAAATTAGTTCAGTTGTGACCAGAAGGGATAAACCAGGCAGCATGAATGAAGGTATAATCTCATGCACATTCGTTTCGTGCTTACTGGCGACTCATCGGTAGGAGCCGGTATTACACTTATAACCACTATATATTTGGTAGAAGAATGTGGAATAATGGGACGGTACAATCTCCTAGACAGATAATAAACCTGTAATAGTGAAGCTAACATAATCTGAAGTCAACATTAATGCGACTTCAATACTAACTCACTATATAATATATACCGAGTCTGTAAAGGATAATAACACTATGGCTATTGTGTTAGTAACTGATACCTTTTTTGAAATCGATGAGTACCGGATACTAACACTATGGTTTCCGGGTCGGTGCATGATACCAACCTGATGGATATAAATTTATGCTAAAGTTCACCCAAATTGAGAATTACAATAATTTCCGAACACCTGTTACTCCAGATAAACCATACACTCTGGCCTTCATCGATATCAGTTATCACATTTCGCGGTAAGCATGACATCATTCAATTCAATATATTACAGTTAAATACTGTTTGTTGGGAAGAACTAATATATATGTAAGTATGTATTAGGTTTTGCGAACCTAGTAACAAATTAGTTCAGTTGTGACCAGAAGGATAAACCAAAGGCAGCATGAATGGATTATGTTAGCTTCACTATTACAGGTTTACACATTCGTCTAGGAGATTGTACTGTCCTATTATTCCACATTCTTCTACCAAATATATAGTGGTTAAAGGGCGTAATACCGGCTCCTACTGATGAGTCGCCAGTAAGCACGAAACGAATGTGTATGAGATTATACTTTCCGTTCATGCTGCCTTTGGTTTATCCTTCTGGTCACAACTGAACTAATTTGTTACTAGGTTGCAAAACCTAATACATACTTGCATATATATTAGTTCTTCGCAACAAACAGTATTTAACTGTAATATTCTGAATAGGATGTTTGCAAGAATCCAGCCATATTCTAATGCAAGGAACTAGTTTACATTTGCTAACATGATCCTTCGAGTTCATCATTCTAGCTGGACCCATAATTATATACATCAGCGCAACAAATAAGCGCTACATACGCTTTTTTCAGAAGGGATGAATATATTCTTCAGTCTCTCTGTCGTTGGGCCGCAATATTTTACGGTTTCGTGTGGCAATTATATATATATATATATATATATATGCTATATATATATATATATATATATATAAATAATGAACCATCTTAGGCGTTGTTTCCAACATCAAGTTATGACTATCAACCACTTTCTGTCATTATATAAAAGACAAAGTGCACCTGTGAAAGTGATATTTTGTTAAAGTATAAAACCATGATTTGAATATATATTTTTTCACAATAAATTACCCACTGAAAAAAATACGAAATTTATTTGACAAACTAAACGGATTTAGTTCTCTTCCGGTACTAACTAGCTCGAATTTCCCAGACCGGTAATTATTCCCTACGCCATCGAAGCCGTGTATTGCTTATATGTTTCAGTAATATATTAACAGTTTTTGGTCAATCATTCGATTTTTATATAAATACCTGACCCATTATGTGCATACATTTTCCATTACGAATTAAGTATTGTATATCGTGGAAAAGGCGATGCGCAAAGAAGACCGGTTTCGTCCTTATTGGGAATTTATCATGTATTATCCAGAATTTGTCGCGGACAGGGCTCGAACCTGGGCACGTCTACTTCGATAAGGCAGATCCGTTTGGGTATCACTTTTGACTGAAAGATCAAACTAGGTGTAATTGATATTCAACTATATGGAAAAAACCATGCAACGTGGTTAAGTGATATTGATTAAAAGTATAATTTTTCAGGAATTGTCTAAATCTGGTCGTGATGAAGTCACTTTTCAGCACAATGACACATAACGTAGCGACGTCTTCCATGCAGATAGAACGCTGGCATCATCGTACTTCGATCGACCATATTCTGGAAAGCGACCAATAGTCTCCTTTATCCAGGTTGCGACAGCGTACTACGAGTGTTTTTATTATTATTCGCCATATAAATTTTCTGATTTCGCAACACCGTATCCTCGCTAAACAAGTGACACTGACCAATAGAACATATGTCTTCGACGTCGGTCTGTAACTCCTTAATAATTGAATAAAAAAACAAAAGTACTATGCTTATTTCACCTTTACAGTGCACGGCAACAGCGCCTTTGGTTTCTTCGCAGATCTCTAAAAATCGAATCATTATCCAATCGGGTGGAACCCCGCCGTCGGGAAAAAATAAATCGTAGTGCTCAAAACCGCCGCTTCTGAAACGCTGCGCGTCGTAGACTACCTTATTTAGCCTAATTATTGTGGTCACATTGGCCCGATCGAAGAAATTAAAGTAACTTTCAGGAGAATGTTGACCTTGAAAAAAGAAGAAAAGAAAAGAAAGTCACTTACAAAGGGAATGAGTGAAATGAAAGGTAAAATTATAAAATAAATTTAAATATGACATGTTTTGGTATATATTGATCATATTTCAATTTTGTAGTTTGTATGAGGATTTGTCGACTAGTCTTGATAAATATGAAAATCCTGCACAAATTAAACGGATCATAGTCATGAACCAGTATCACCATAATCCTCATCATAATCATCATAAACTATGTCATCATTATCATAATCAACAATATTATCATCATAATCATTATCACGAACATCACCCCAACCTGAATCATTATAATCATCAACGTCTTCAGTCATAAGATATATATTTTTCCTCATAAACTAACATTTTAATTTCACAAGAAAATGGGAAACTGAACTGGATTGAAAAGCCAATTATATTCAGAGAGTTAACTGGGTTTTTTTGCAGCAAAGCAAAAGATGGTTACATGATGTGCTGTTCAAACCAACGATTCATAGGACGCGCAAACTAGTGCAGACATTCGACTGTCGGTTACAGGAAGAAATTAAATATACTCACAATACAAATATGCACATAGTTCTAAAGCTAACTGAATAATCTCGATCAAACCGTTTTATTTATATTTTATTATAGTTATAGATAATTATATCTCAGATGCTGTATGAAAAATTAAAGAGAATATAAAATTCATTAAAACATAAAAAGTTTGTTGTCAGATTGTTGTGTATAATGGACTCCAGTAGAGCTTGGTACCATATCAATGCACAAATATAGCTACCTCAATGGACCAGCAAAGCAAAAGGGAATCAACTGGACCTGACCTCAAGCTGCCAACCAACCCCAAAGATAACTGAGGGTCCATAACATCCGGTACTAATTAAGAGAACATGGCTTATATATATATATATATATATATATATCCATAAGCATATATGTGTTGTCAGTGTAAACTAAAAGTTACACATATAAAAATTGCGTTCAATGATTGACTTTGCTGGCGTAATGGATAAGCTGCAAAACTGAAGAAAACTTTTATTATAATCAAGGTTGCGGTCTTGATATAAACACTTGACCCATTAATTACTTACATATGTCAGTATAAACTAATAATCGTATAGTGTAGAAAAGGAAATTCATCCAGTAGACCGGTGTCGTCTTTACTGGGAACTCATCAAGTACTGACCAGAATTTGCCGCGGATAGGGCTAGAACCTGGGCACGTCTGCTTCGGAATCTGGTGCTCTAAGACGGCAGCCTTATAATAGTTGCTATCACTGCCCGCGAAACCAATGTTCGTTTAGTTATATAAATGTTCATTTCAATACCACTTCTCCATGTAGTGTGGTGTCTCTGTTCAGTAATGACAGATTTGGGATGATTAGTTGGAACATTAGGTCTAAATGGATGCCATATGAGCTCCACCTAAAGGAAAAATAGACTAACCAAGTTGCATTAGTTAGCATATAACTGAAATTTATGTAGTGTAGTGTGCTGCAGGGTGGCTCAGTGGTTAGAACACCAGATTCCGAAGCATACGTGCCCAGATTCGAACCCTGTCCGCTGCAAATTCTGGCCAGTTCGTGATGAGTTCCCAATTAGGATGAAACCGGTGTACTGGATGAATTGCCTTTTCTACACTATACAATTCTTAATTTATACTGACATATATAATTAATTAATGGGTCAGGCGCTTATATAAAGATCGCATCATTGATTATAATAGTTATCACCGCCCCGCGCAACAAATGTTCGTTTAATGAAGAAAATATTATCGGTTCACATTTCTTCTGCAGAATTTCTGGCAAGTAATTGAGGACTTCGTAACATAGAAGAACTCGATCTAGTATATGAAGTGCATTTCCCATTTTATGCATTGTTTGAATTATACTGACGATGCACATACAATCAAATCACGCGAATATCTTTTAATTCAATACACCAATATATAATTTCACAAAATACGCATTCAAATTTAACCGAAAACGATACTTAATAAAATGACATTTTTACGCTCTTTTACAGCACTTTATTGGTCACGTCACAACTAAAAAGGTGGAGACAATTTTCTCTTTAACACAAATAATAATGAACAAGTCGGTTGTGTCAATATCTGTCACAATTTGAATTGAAACCACAAGCTGCTATTTCGAGACAATTTAAAGCACACGTTTTTAGGTAAAATCTTGATTCCTCTTCATTTGCATGCAGAGTGGTTAACGTATCTATGATTGGTTGTTTCACTGACTGATGAATTCTCAATGGTCCTATATTCCTTAAGCTTTCCACACTCGTCTTGTCCGCCGAAAATGCTGCGATACCAAGTTTTGGCGAATTTTCATCTAAGTTTCGCCCCAACGTCGGGACATTAGCACAATATTCACAGAAAAACAACTTATGCTTTTCATAATTTTATGCCTTATCCGTATAGGTATATAGGATTTACAGGCTTTTTATCGTCTGGTTACATAAAATATAAAATATAACTCATTTCCGGATTACCAAAACGGGTTATTACCAGAAATTAATAATATAATTCTTGAGAAAATTGGAAATAAATTTTATCGCTCGGTCTATGTTTCCATATTAGAAAATCGATAAGGACCCGAACTAATAGAAAGAGATGCCTATCACTCGCTAATAAAAGTTGAACCACGCATCGTCTATGATCACATGAAAGTTAGACAAAACGATTCAATTTAAGAAACAGTGAGCATAAAGAATGATTTAAAGAACCATGAAGCAACAAGGCAACTCGATTGATGAAGCCAAATAAATGCTCAGGTATCATTCTAATGAGGGCGAATCGTTATGTTAATAAAATGAAAAAATAAATTTTATAAACAGAAATTCAACCCGTGAAAATTAAATACAAGCAAGTTAAAAACCATTGAAAAATCGATATAATGTGTTATAAAAGGAGCATGTGCAGCAATTTGACAACGCACGAATGGTACGAAGGCTAATGAGAACAATCATCCAATACAAACCTGACCAACCGATACACGATCTACCAGAATTTATGGTTTGCCAAGGGTACCACCGATGATTTGAATGAGCAACGTATCACCCGTTAGATAATTAACACTAATGAAGAACACTTCACAGCAAAAACTTGCAGGCGAATTGCAAACAATCCTACAGCTAAACACTGATTGTTGCGAAGAGCTAATATATATTCAATTGTGTGTAAGGTGTTACGCAATTAGTAATAATGTAGTTCAAATATATGTTATATGTTTTAATGAATGATATCGCGATTACTGCGAAAAGCGATAAATAATATCGATCAAAGCCAATGTATGGATTTCCTAGAGTAGCAGGTGCTCAGGAATAGTTTTAATTCGCAATTTTCGTGAACTTTAACATAACTTGAAATCAATTGTGTTGGTACCGTGTACCGACTCGGCAACCATAGTGTTAGTACCATGAACCTTTTCGGAACCATGTTGTAGGTATCATGTACCGACAAAACAACCACAGTTTTGGTACTCTTTACAGGCTCTGCATATGTTTATTATATAGTGAGTCTGTTTTGAAGTCACATTAACCAAGACTTTTTATGAAATTAGCTACACTACTGCAGGTGTACACATTCGTACAGAAGATTCTACCGTCAAATTATCCAACATTCTTTAGCAAAATATATAGTGGGCATACGGCATAATATCGGCTCCTCCTGATAAATAGCCAGTAAGCATGAAACGAATTTTCACAAATGATTAGACTCTCTGTTCATTCTGACTTTGGTTTATCCTTCTGGTCATATCTAAATTAATTTGTTATTATGCGCGCAAAATCTAATTTATATCCTACAGCTAATACAAATTGTAATTTAATATAATTGTGCTCGCGATGCCATTGATTTCAACAATAAATTTAGATCACACTATGCCCAACGTAAGAATAGGGAATCCACTGACTATTTAAAAAAAAATCTATTTTAAAGCAACGTAGCCGATTAAAATATCAACTTTCTCATTAAATTCATCAATTATAACCGCAATACATTGCCTATGTCTACAAATTATTTGAAAATACTTCTTAACAAATGAACGAAAAATTTCAATTTAGCACGTTCATGAATGAACAATGGGTGGTCCATTAGGGAGTGTGATAACATATATTTACATGTTGTATCTAGAAAAAAACTTCAATGATTAAAAAAAAAAAGTAATGATATAATTATCTGGCTTATGAAGACGAAATTCTGAGAGAAGATGCATGCATATTTTCTCACAGAATTGATATGGGTCAAAAAGACGTGAGGTTATAGAGACGAATACTCCTAAAACTAGTGTGAACAGGAAAGCATATATCGTTTAACGTAGCTCCAATTTATGAAAAAGAAATCTAATATGAAATTTATAAAAATGAATAAAGCAATTCAGTTTTTAAGACTTTTACCTAACAATAGATAACTGCCCAAATGAATTTTATTAGCAAACCAGCATCACAAAATATATACTGAAGCAATCATGTGGTAGAAACAATAAAAAGTGAGTAAATCTGCATCCAGTTAAAGAACTACATAGGTTAATTTAACATTTAAACGACTGCATCATTCGAAATGATTACGTAACGAATTGAAAAATCGCTAAAAACAAACATTTATCCGGTATTCAATCAACAGTTCTTGGATGGTGATATATTGCGGTAACGTCTATGAATAAGAAAGCAAATAAGTAAGCAAATTTTAGCAACTAATTTTGTTTAATACACAATTTAATTAATTTTAGCTATTCATCTAGTTTGATGGAACGATCTAGATGACGGAACAAGAAAAAAAGAGAAAAGACAGCAATTTGCGAAATGGCAGCGAGACAGGCCAACTATTTTACAAAAAATCGTCTCATTCAAACGTATTACGCGTAAGGGTAGGGGAAATTATAAGTGAATATTGCGGAAAACTGAGTTCAATGAAGAAACTTTTACAGTTGTAGCTTGTAGGCTTAGTCTCTACAAAAACACCTGCGAGAAAGACTTAGAATTTCTTTTAGGTATGCAAGTATTTATATGTGTATATGCGTATATATGCATGTAGGAATGTTTGTATGCATGCATACATGTATACAATGGTAACTCGAGATACGAGTTTAATTCGTTTCAGAACCGAGCTCTTAAGTTAATCGGCTCGTATCTCAAGCGAATTTCTCCCATTTAAAACAACTGAACTCGATTAAATCCGCTCAGGACCTATGAAAAATCCCCAACCCATTGTAAATTATGAATAAAGATATGTTTTTTAAATAACAAACAAACATGTATAATTAACAAAATATGAAATAAAGAAATAAAAGAGTTATTTAGCGTAATAGTCTTACTTTGGAGACAGACGAGTGCGGCTAATGAAGGTGAACGGCAAGGAGGAGGGAGGGGGAAGGGATGAGGGCTCTCTAGACATGCACGTAAACTGCGCATTTTTAGAACTTAAAACTATTTTCGTAACTTTAAAACTAAAACTACACATTCCTTATCGTACAAATTGTCGATGTACTACGGTCATAGATCTTTGCGAGTTCAATCACTCGTACGCCACGCTCATGTTTTTATATTATTTCTTGCTTTAGTTCTATCGACATCATCCTCTTCTTCCTGTCACCATTGTCTCTGGCATTCACTTTCTTCGGCCCTATGATAACACACAAAAAAGTTCAGTAACCACGCAAAAATCAAGCAAAAAATAGTACAACGCACAAGATACACTCCGACTCAAGCGGATAACACGTGCGAGTGAGCGAGATATTCTCTCGGATGATGCTCGACCCTGCGCACCAACTAGCGGGACGCTCCGGAAACACGGCCCGTATCTCGGATTTGGGCTCGTATCTTGAACGAAAATGTGGCCCGAGCTGCGGCTCGTATCTCAAAAAAGTCGTATGTTAGGCTGCTCGTATCTCGAGGTATCACTGTACATTTGTGTGAATTTGTGAATGCGTGTACCCATGCATTCAGATGTGTATGTGTTTACGCATGTACGTAAATATGAATTAATGTATTAATTTATGCATGTATATGTGTATATGTCTGTGCATGTATGTATGCATGTATGTAGGAATATATGAATGCATAGATATGTTTTTATGTAAACACTTTCTTGTTAAATCTATTTGCAAAATATGAATTTTGAAGCGTTAAGTTGTACTTTTTAAGTCTAGTGGCGAAAGAGCAAAACATTAACATGAGAAAGTCAAGACTGCTGTAGTAAATATAATGAATTTGGTTTTTTAAACAAATTAAATCAATTGGTTGGCTCGTTTACGTATGCAATATTCCCGTAATTATGTAAACCATTATCTGAAATATCCAAGAAGCGTGGTGCTTTCAATTTAACAAATGTGCATATTTGCACAAGATTCTGCTTAACAAAGATTTACAAACGACGCATCGTTTTAACCAAACAATTAAATTAAAAATAAAACATGAATTTTAATTCCTAATTTCTGTAATCATCTTGGTATAAATAAAGCATTAATTGTATGTGCATATAGAAAAACCGACAGGGAAATGGGAATAAAACTATATTTAAAAAAAAACTATCATTGATTGGTGTTTACCTCAAGGTTACAAAACAAATTAAAATAATTGCTACCACCACGCGCACAATCAATGATTGTTTAATTGTATTATCCATATATGTGGCGAAAGCTGCAAAATGTTCATGTTCGTGACTGCGTAGAAATTGTGCAGCCGACATTTCCAGTCAAATACAATGTAGGTGATGCAACTAGAGGTGAGAACCGCATTTCTAATTTTGCTTTCCATATATATGCATTGCGGTTTGATCCTCGCTAGTCAGTTTGCCATCGTACTCTGATGATGTTCGACAACTGGTTAAATTAAACTTCATTCAGTATGCGTGCGCATGAAATGACCGAAAAGGCTATGCAATGCCGAGAAATAATTTTAAATACTAGGCAAAAATATTCAGCATTCAAAATCTATGTATTCTTTTTATTCATTTTTTACAGTTTAATGCTCTTAAAAATCTGCCTTCGTTGAAGTTTTATGAAAGATGTGTTGGGCTACTATAGAAAAATTCTCTATTTTCTACCTTCGTTATGCATAAATGCTTTTATACATACACGTATATATATATATATATATATATATATATATATATATATATATATATATATAGGATATGAAAAATTTAAAATTATATTTAAGAGGATCTCATATGGTTACATATATTTTAATTAAAATAAGCTTATTATATATGTCGTGTACACGAATATATACATGGATGGATGTTATTATCTGATTGTATAAGATATGGGAGGGAGTCACATGATTACTTATATGTTTATTTAGGTATGCAATATATATATGGTGTGTAGACATACCTATAAATAAATATTTAGATATTCATAGATGTGAGGTGAACTCACATGTCAACCCTGAAGATATGACTAGAAATGAAGTCCCAACAATTCGGAAAAATTTCCGCCTATCTTCATTCAAAAATGTTTCGGGAAAGCAGTTAAATGACCGCTTCAGTGTCAGGGGACCAGTGAGAACCCATCAATAAATTAAAAAACAAACTGTCCACCTGGAAATTTAAAGGAATCAAGACTTTATCG
Source organism: Eudiplozoon nipponicum (assembly GCA_029291075.1). Taxonomy (NCBI): domain Eukaryota; kingdom Metazoa; phylum Platyhelminthes; class Monogenea; order Mazocraeidea; family Diplozoidae; genus Eudiplozoon; species Eudiplozoon nipponicum. The sequence continues at coordinate 54,516 of JAQBSW010003045.1, forward strand.
ATCTACGAGTACTATCAATTGTACCGCAACCGTTAATTGTGGTATCAGTTCGAACGACGACAGCATTACGAAAAAGCAAATTCCTTTTCAGGAATATATAAAAAAAAGTGCTTTTAGTTTAGCTTCTTTAGAAATCAGTCAGTACTGGCCACATAACTCAATGGACAAATATTGGATGTGTAATTAACAAATAACGGATCATACGATCGCATAGTGCTTATCTCTTACATTTATATTTAACAGGCGCTTTTCGGTAAATAATATAATAAGTTTTATTTAACGTGTCCGATTTGTCGCTAGCGGACCTCATCCTGGTAAACAAATTATCCCACAGCTACCGAACTCGATTTCAGTTGGATTCAAATGCCTTTTCTACGTGGCAATTTGTTTATTTGCGTCTTACGCGAAATTGCCACGAAATGAGAAAATAGTGCCATAATGAACAAAAAGAAAATAGACACTTAAAACGTGACCGAAATAACACAACGGATGTTGTCTTATTTGTTTATCTAATACGGAGCCTTTATTGAAAGGCACAAAATACACGGTCTGAAAATATACATATTCGTTGCCAAAAACTTTTATAAGCTATACTTCTAAGATAAAGTTGATTGAATAACTGTAAGCGTCTGAAAGCCACAGTTCTAAAAGGCCAGTTCTAGAAGAAAATAACAGCACTGCAGAAGAAAAGCGGCCATACATACAATCCCTAAGCGGAAGTGAGAAACACATTTTGCCATAAATATCGAAAATATGAGCGGTCTACTTTTGAGACTCTTATGTACCCACATTGCAAGTTATTAATACAACTACCACGATTAATTAACATATCGACAACTTTGATCAAAAATTGAAATTTCGAGGGCTCATAGAGATTACTTGCACAAATATTTTTTTCCTTCTTTAATTGTTGGTAAGAGCAAGAGCGTTACCTGGTCTGTCCAGTTTCAAAAGTTGACCGATATAATAAAGCGAAGAACTATCTAATTACTAATAGCTATACTAGACAATTGCTTGTGTCAATTATTGAAAGGGGAATTCAAAAGAAACAGACCTATGTAGGACGAGAAAAGAAAGCAATATACCTGAACACACATTTAGACGGGATGCCTTTTCTCACAAAACCCAAAGGAAAGTTGAAACGACATTAACAAACACGTGTAATGCAGCCAAACTACGAGTGTTATTTAACCAGCCACCAACAAGAAACAGATGTTAATCTATATAATTAAACGAACATTGGTTGCGCGGGTGGTGATAACAATTATTATAATCAAGGTTGCGGTCTTGATATAAACACCTGACCCATTAATTACCTACATATGTCAGTATAAACTACGAATTGTATAGTGTAGAAAAGGCAATTCATCCAGTAGACCGGTTTCGTCCTTATTGGGAACTCATCAAGTACTGGCCAGAATCTGCCGCGGACAGGATACGAACCTGGGCACGTCTGCTTCGGAATCTGGTGCTCTAACCACTGAGCTATCCTGCCGCACACTACACTGTACACAATTTTCAGTTATATACTAACTAATGTAACTTGGTTAGTCAATTTTTCCTTTAGGTGGAGCTCATATGGCAATCCATTTAGACCCAAAGTTCCAACTAACCATGCCCAATCTGTCATTACTGAACAGACACCACATTACATGGGGAAGTTGTATTGAAATGAACATTTATATAATTAAACGAACATTGGTTGCGCGGGTGGTGATATCACTTATTATAATCAAGTTTGCGGTCTTGATATAAACACCTGACCCATTAATTACTTACATATGTCAGTATAAACTAATAATTGTATATTGTAGAAAAGGCAATTCATCCAGTAGACCGATTAATCTAGATCTCAAATATTAATTACCACTATACATTCGCAAGTTGTAAATGAACTTAAGTAGGCCGATCGAATAGATGGTTAAGTAGATATTTTTAAAAAAATTTGATTGCGTAGTGCCTGCTTTATATTTTCCAATCTGCTTAAATCTGCTATTGTGATCAATCGGATCTTTGCGGAACAGTTAGTGCAAAGCTAAAACCCGCGTACGCACAACGCGGTATTGGAAATAAGACGGCTAATTACTCATATGAAAGAACATTTTGATTTAAACTCATATATCAAATCAAATGTTGAATACACGTCTGCAATTGCGAAATATATCGTTGAAACCTCCAACGTATGTTCTAGGTGTGTAGCATTTAAGGTAATTACTAAATGCAATAACAGAAATGAGTTAGACACAATAGAAGCCTTATGGATAAGCAAACAGCAGCCGGATTTATGAAATCAGTCCTTATTAGGAACTATTCGGTGGTCCGGAATTTTCTACGGATGGGGCTCGATCCGGGACACATTTAATTTTTAGATTTAGACTTTATACATTGCACCATCCCTGTTACATTCTACAGTTAAATACCAACTTATGCTTTTGGTTGGTTTCCTTGAGATGTGGCCTAAGTGGCATTTCTTTCGACCTAAAGTTACAACTAGCCACCCACAGTCTGTCATTGTGTAACACGCACCACGATACCTGGAGAAGAGGCATTTGATTAAATATTTACACAATTTAAAAATGATAGATCGCTCAGATGGTCACAGCTAATATTTTAAACGAAGGAAGCGAGCTTGAAGTAAACAAAAACCTCGCTATATATTTGTCTATTTAACTAAGCAATGTATAAAGTAGCAAAGGAAATTCATCCGGTAGACCGGATTCTTCATTATTAAAAACTCGTCAAGTACTGTCTAAAATTTTGCTGAGGACAAAACTCAAATCAGTAGCATATTTGCCTCAGAATTTTAAACCTAGTTTCTTTCATTTTTTAATTATTTTTAATGGACATATTAAATCATTTACTTGAGAAGTATAGCTAACAAGCAAATAAAAATGAAGAACTTGAAGCCATCAAAAGGCTAACAAGAACATCCATTTTTTGTCTATTTATTTCTAACTTCTTTCAAAAACCTAAGAGACCTAATAAGGAAAACTAAACACAAATTTAAACAATATACGTAAGACAACTACAAGTGATATCTGCATATCCAGCTTTGCTGTTCTTATATATTTATCGCGGCTTGATTCTCGAAAGTTAGTTTTACTTTATGCTCTTATTATGACCATACAAGGTCGAAATGCATTATTACGTATGACTGACGATCGTACTTCTACGTTGTACGACTGTTTAGAAACAATGGGATTGGTGTTTATATTAAGATCACACCATTAATAAAAACAAGGACATTTTATTTCGAAAAATTTATTTAACAATATAAACAATACTAAAGAAAACGGTATTTCTTATTAATTTTTACTTGAATAAAATTTTTTCTAATGAACCATCACTGCCATATTTTTTTAAAATTTGATAAATCCGATAAATACTGGTAGGCAAATTAACTTATTTATAAAGTTTTTCGCTCACACAACCGATATAGGGTCAGGCAGGTTTCACTGGGTAGGTTAACAAATAGAAGCTAAAGCAAATAAACATTTTTAAACCATTTATGTGAATTAAATTCGCCAAGTAACCTGCCACATTATGCACCTATATTTGGCAGTATAAACTTAGCATTGCTTAATGTAGAAAAGGCGATTCATCTAGTAGGCCAATTTCATTATTATTGGGAACTCATCTCGTACTGTTCAGAATTTTCCGTGGACAAGGCTCAAAAATACGTGACTAGTTCCTAATAAAGTCGAAACCGGTCTAATGGAATAATTATTTGAATAAAGTTTATGAGCTTGAATTAAACACCAATGCCATAGTATTTAACCAGTCGTCGAACAACATAGCAAAATTACCGTCAGTCACACATACTGACGCGTTTTGACCTTCCATAATCATCATCAGAGCAGAACGGCAAACTGACTAGCGAGGATCAAATCGCAATCCATATACAGGAAAGCCAAAATTAGATATGCGGCTCTCACCTCTATTAGTCTCGCATACATTGTACTTGACTGGAAATGTCGGCTGCACAATTTCTATGCAGTCACGAACATTAACTTTTTGCAGCTTTCGCCATATATATAGGTAATACAATTAAGCAATCAGTGATTGCGTGAATGGTGCTAACAATTCTTTAAATCAAGTTTGCGAGCTTGAAGTCTACATCAATCCCACTGTATTTAACTAGACATCGAACAGCATAGAGAAACTACCGCCAAGCACACATACTGACGCATTTAGACCTTTCATTGTATTATCTAAACATATTTGGCGAAAGCTGCAAAAAAATAATGGTCGTGACTGCATAGAAATTGTGCAACTGACATTTCCAGTCATGTACAATGTATACGAGACTACTAGGTTTGAGAGTCGCATATATAATTTATTATCATATATATATATATATATATATATATATATATATATATATATATATATATATATATAGTAGTTCTATCCTCACCGTCGTACTCAGAAATCGTAGAGTTCGTACCATTTACCTATTCGGAACCATAGCGTTACTATCAAGTACTGACTCAACGGTAGTCTTGACAGGCGCGGTACATATATTATATTTAACGAATTAACTTCTAAGTCGAATTTTCGAATACTTTATATGAAGTAAGCTTTATTACTTCTTGGATGCACAGTCGTATAGAAGACTGTACCATCCAATTATCCCACATTCCTCACTCAAATATATAGTGGATATTGGGCGTAATACCAACTCCTACTCAGAAATCGTAGAGTTCGTACCATTTACCTATTCGGAACCATAGCGTTACTATCAAGTACTGACTCAACGGTAGTCTTGACAGGCGCGGTACATATATTATATTTAACGAATTAACTTCTAAGTCGAATTTTCGAATACTTTATATGAAGTAAGCTTTATTACTTCTTGGATGCACAGTCGTATAGAAGACTGTACCATCCAATTATCCCACATTCCTCACTCAAATATATAGTGGATATTGGGCGTAATACCAACTCCTACTCATAAATCGCCTATAAGCACGAAACGAATGTGCACTAGAGATAATACCATCAGTTTAGTTTAGCCTTCAGGTCATATTTGATCTAATTTGTTACTGCATGCGCATATATATTTGTTCTCCGTAACAAACAATATTAAACTATCAAAATTAGCTAACAAGGCTTTGCTTAATACTTCCTTAATAATTGCTGCACCTGCGTTTTGGATTGTAAAAAAAAGCAGTTTATAAAAGCATAAAAGCAATAAAACAAAAATAAATGGCATTTTAATGTTTGTTAATCTAGATTACACTAACGTCTTGGTTCGAGTGTGACTGGCAAATTCTGAAGTAAGACACGTGTTTGAGTTTCATTTGTTCGGTTAGCCACGCATGTGGTCGATAAGTTTGCTTATGCTAACTATCAACTTTCGCACATGAAGGTTTGGCTAATTTCTGAAGACAAATCTGCTAATTGTATTTCTACTGCGCACAAATTGTTCGCTCAGTGCCGATCCCGAAATTTAGCCACACAATTATGCTAGAAAAAAATTAACCATCTACTTATTACATGCAACGTTACACTGTTTTATGACTGAAATAGGTTTCAAGCCCAGAAGTGTAGGCAAACTGCACAAATAGTTGACAGTCACAACTCCGTGGTTGTAGACTGGACCGTGCCACCTGTCAGTTTGTTTCTGCATCACATCTTCAACACAATGGACTATACTAATAAAGCGCCTACACTTTTAAAATTTCGCCTACCAAACAAGTCATTTACGAGGTGCCTGACACACCTAGTGATTATGTACAACTCAGAATGGCTATGAAAAACATATGCTTCTTTAACAAGCAACAGTAGGCGACAGATCCCGACAAAAGTATATTGGGCATAAAATACTTCATCTACATTGCGAACGTTGATGCCTACAGAAGGAAAAGCCGACTTTTTTGGTTTAACTACGAAGTTCACAGGTAATATTTTGTCAGTGGTGTCTTAACTACCACTCCGACAAGGTACACAATTCTTTAAATGAAGTTTGCGAGCTTGAAGTAAACACCAATCCCATTGTATTTAACCAGTCGTCGAACAACATAACACAACTACCGCCACTTTGTAAGCTGTTTCATATTTAAATATTGGATAAACAATAGAAACATATATGCTTCGGCATTGTTTCATACATCACAGTTCAGTGGTAAACTACTCAATAGACAAAATAATGTGGCCACTAAGCGGAATGACTTTTGTCATAACAAATGATGGGATTTATCCTTTTAACGTTTAAAATAACAAAAATTTGGGTTGCACTGTTATCACTAGATTTATGGTTTTCTCTTGAGCTAAACTGGATATTATAAAATAACAAAAATATTATTCAAATAAAGTTTGCGAGCTTCAAGTAAACACCAATCCAATTGTACTTAATCAGTCGAACAACATAGCTAAACAACCGACAGTCACATGAACTGACGCGTTTCGAATTTCCATGATCATTATTAGAGTACGACAGCAAACTGACTATCCAGGATCAAACTGCAATGCATATATATAGAAAGCAAAATTATATATACAGCTTTCACATTTAGTAGTCTCGCAAACTTTGGACTTGACTGGAAATGTCGGCTGCACAATTTCTATTCAGTGACGAAAATCAATTTTATTCAGCTCTCGCCACATACATAAATAATACAATTACACAATCAATGATTGCGCAAATGGTAGTAACAATTGTATAAATGAAGTTTGCGAGCTTGAAATAAACACCAATCCCATTGAATTTAACCAGTTGTCAAACAACGTAACAAAACTACCGTCAGTCACGAAAAATGACACGTTTCGACCTTCCATGTTCATCATCATAGCACAACGGCGAAATGACTAGCAAGGATCAAACCGCAATCCATATATATATATATATATATATATATATATATATATATATATATATATATAGGAAAAGAAAAATTAGATATGCGGCCTTTATCTCTAGTAGTCTCGTATACATTGTACTCGACTTTAACTGTGGGCTGCACAATTTCTATGCAGTCACGAACATTAACTGTTTGCAGCTTTCGCCACATATACATATTTAGGCAACACAATTAAACAATAATTGATTGCGCGGATGGTGGTAACAATTCTTTTAATCAAGTTTGCGAGTTTGAAGTAAACACGAATCCCAATGCATTTAACCTGTCGTCGAACAACTTTACAAAACTACCGCCAGTGGCACGCATTGACGCGTTTCGACCTTCCATGATGATCATCTGAGTACGACGGAAAGCTGACTAGCGACGATCAAACAAAACATATGCTAAGCTAACTGTATTACAAAATCGTATTTTAAACTATTTCACGTCAAAGAAAATTCTCCTTCAAAAACGAAACCAAAAAGGTATTTTAATTTTATAAGTTCTTTGTTTTGATGAGCTGATTTATGAATTCGGCAGAACGAAGTGAGCAAGCCTACCGCCTTCTCTTTTGCCGGGCCAGCACTATGCCCCAAACCAACATAACACGAATACTTTTAAGGAGTAACTTTCGTTCAAAAAATTTATAATGTCTTATCTTCCGAATATATTAATCAAAATTAGCGATATTTCACATAGATACTATTTCGGTTTCAATATTTATTCTATCGTTGAATTCTTCAACAAAACAAATTATAAAAAAACTGTTTCACATCAAAATAGCGGTTGTATAACGAGTGGTGTATGTGAGTACAGTGTCAACCCTGCAGATGGGACTGGAATTGAAGTCCGGAAAATTTGGAAAAAAATCGGCAAAGCTTCATTCACAAACATTTCTGGACAAGCAGTTTAAGGACGGCTTTAGAATCACGGGACCATTAAGAACCCTTCAATCCCGCAAGCGTCAATTGTGGTATCAGCTCGAATGATGACAGCACTACGCAAACGCAATTTTTTTTAAAGAAATATATCAAAATGAGGCATATTGGGAAACTTGTCCTATCACACTACCATAATAATGATTCTATAAAAGATACAGGTGTAATTATAACGCTCTTTATGGTTAGTATGTATTAGTTCACAATGCATACGACAATGGGACTACACATCTTGGTTCTGTTGATTTTAGCGCAGCTTCATGGTATTAAATTTACGAATTTATTACGAGATGCGCCGAGACAAATTTAATGCAGGACTATATGGTGTTTCTTCGCAATGATAGACATGCATCATTACTTACCTCAATTTTTGAGACAGAAAAATACCCATAAAAAAGATAAAAACACCAGTCATCAAAACTCGCACAACCAATGGCTGCTTAAAATATTTCTGCTATTGTCCAGAGGCAGTCAAACCAAATTCTTTTTTTAGCATAATAGGACTTTCAATTCATACAGACTTTTACAAAAAGTAGCTTCAATTTTCTTTAAGCACTCGCAGCAATATCTAAATTGCTCAATGTATAAAAAGACTTTTATGAAAAATAAAACTATAAAAACAATTAAGGAATGATATTATTTATGTTTATGCGTGTCTGCTGAATAAAACAGAAAATCATAATGGCGTTGCAATAAAAAAATAAACTCACGATATTTCCAGCTAAAATTAATTATGTGTGTATTTGAGAGAGATATTTATTGCAAGATAAAGTGCACCTTTTATTCGCTATTTTAAGAAAAACTGCCTCATAAACTGGCTGCCTATACGTTTTAGCAAATTATTTTAATAATGATCAGGCAAAAGTCCAAATTTTTAATACCAACTGCAGCTACGTGAGTTTGAGTAATATCGCGTAGTCTCAAAAATATTAAAAAAACTAATAAGCTAGGATCAAAAAGAAAACAAAGCTCTAGAACCAGCTCTGAAGACAAGGTTTTAGTGTATGAAGCATTAAATGAACTATCTTTAATACCGAGATCGTTTAGCAAATATGCACCAGATTGTGCAAATTGTTAACTGTATGATTTGTGTAATTAACAAAAACACGACAGTAACGCGCGTGCACACACACATACACGCAAATCATACGAAAATACACGAACACACACGATCTTACAAAAATAATGTTCAACACGTTAAAAATAAAAAAAATTTAAAAGCATCAAACACCCTAGAGCGATTGGCGCATGACAGCACCTGAAACAACTCTGCATGCACACATTGAGTTAACCGATCATCTGTGAACATTACCTGATCTGCGTTTTGACTAACGAAGCTTACATTTTTCCAGTAGTTTTCTTTTGATAACATATTTCGGCCTAACTTACCGTAGGTCTTCATCAGTTGGAATCTGCCTCACAAGTTTAACAAACAAACAATCTGTGAACATTGTCTCGGCTACTTTTATAAAATAAACCATAACGAAATTTCTAAATTGAAATGACCCGAGCTGCCGTTTATGGCGACCTTCATTTCAAAATATGGATCTGTCAGATAAGACACAGCTACAATTTAATGCTTTGATTAATCTCAAAATTTATATTATCTATAGCATAGGCCACCCAAAAAATTACCATATTCATTCAGTCGGCTTGGAAGCAAAGCACTTGGTGTACATTAATTATAAAGAAGAATGTTCTATTAGTTCAATACAGAGTATTCCTTGATATACTTGTATCTTTGTCTTATGATTGCCAATGTCATTCTTTCGCAAGACTGAGTAATAGAATCACTATTATCTGGCATTCACAAATATTTCAATATTAGGTACCGCCATGCTGAAATGCCCTCGATATCTAATTGTAAGGAAATAAAAGAGGGACTAAGTATAAATTTCCACAATTCCAGATTTACTGCCTTGTAGCAAGTAAGGATAAACAAAACAGTTTCGCTCGGCTTTTGTGAAAATAAGTTGACACGCGAAACAGGCAGTCCCGTACATTATTTTTAGAGTACCTACGGTTTTCTTTCGTGGATGGTAGATATGCACTATCAGTTCCGCCATGATCCGATTGACCCCTATTTCCAAGTACGCGTTGAGTTCGTCCTAGTGGTGGCTAGATGCTGATTCGTTCCTTCGCTCTGAAGGCTTCCACATCATTCATACTAACTACTGGAAATGAGGTACGATCTAATCTTCGGTGACTGGCAACGTCTCACTACCTCATTTCCAGGATCTTCCCCAAGCTTCTAATTACACACAGTAAAATGCTGAAAATAACAGGTTTAATCAAATGTGGTAACCTATGGCTATATAACAACGTGCTGTATATGTAAAGTAAACATTTTGCTTTTACATTACAGTTGCAATATATCACAGACTGATGTCCGTTTATAGGCGGCACACTGAAGTGTGTTAGGTATACTGCCCGGACGGCACTCCAAGTTCTACTCTGTTGCTTGATTGAAGTTAAACTTCTAGCCACTACAAAATTAATTTTAGTCTGCAGAGCGACATAAATTTAAATTTTCAGCCAGGTTTTCTCCAAGACTGTTCCATTTTTAGATATGCCAACCAGATATGCAGTTCAGGATTATTTCTCGAATTAGCGAAACATTCATTTACACATATGAATTTCATAAAACCTCATAAATGTAACAGTGACACATTCGCACTACCTTATCAACTGCTATACTGGAGTAAAATAACAAGAACTAATTTTATTTAAATACGATTCGGGTTCTCTTTACAGTCAGATCGATTGCCGAAAAAAGGCTGATGAGTACCACCAGCTCAAAGAATCTGGCTTTGAGACGTCAGCGAACAATTTCGCCCGTCCGCTACATGTAGGTCAGGAGCATGTTTTTTGTTATCAGAGGTTGTTAGAAAATCGTTAAAATTAGTTTTAATAACAACACCACAATAAGACTGTGGCAACCTTTCAAAACAAAGCGATAGACACGGTTGTAATTTGACAAATAATATACCATTTTTGAATTGCAATATTTTTCGATATTTCACTCATTATTTTACATACCTTGTTCGAATTGTTTAGATAAATTATCGATTAATTAAGCATCCATCTTTTCGTTAACTATGTTAAAACTAACAAAATACGAAAATTGTTGTCAAATTGAGTCTCAGCGCGAAAACAACACATTTCTGTTGATTACGTAATCGACCAAATAGCATCTACTTGAGAAATATACATCATTTCAACAATAGGACAAAAGCCCGATATCGATTTAATGAATTTGTGTTCAGTGGAATATATCATGCGGAGAGGTTTAATTTTAAAATTGCACGAAAGGGTGATTAATGGAAAAATCTGTTTTGAGATCAATAGGCGAAATCCAACATAACGAGGTGTTATACATCCTTCAAATCAAATATCCAAACCTAATCAATTTGGATGAGATGAAGTTAACTAAAATTAGCTGTAAATCTCATTATAATGTGATTAATTCTAATTCTATATATGTTCTACGTGTGTATTTTAAAGCTGTGTAATTTATTGCAGCTATACTACTGCAACATTCTTTCACATGACCACCTTAACAAAGCATGCTCTGAACAGACTAAGACAAATAGCCCAGTTATGTGAACATCTGGCCCTTTATGTAAGTACATTTTTTAGTATAAACTAAGTATTGTATAGTGTGGAAAGGCAATTCATCCAGTAGACCGATTTCGTCCTTATTGGAACTCATCACGTACTGCCCAGAATTTGCCGCGGACAGGGCTCGAACCTGGGCACGTCTGCTTTGAAATCAGTTGCTCTAACCACTGAACCACCCTGATAATGTCAAATGTAAGTACATAATGGGTCAGGCGTTTTACATCAAGATCCAACCTTGAGCAAAGTAATTGTTATGATCGCATACGCAACCAATGTTCGCTTTATCCTAGTTATGTCTTATAATCTGTCATAGCTAGCGCAATACATTTAAATGCACTAACTTTGATTAATAACCAATTCGTTTACACGTGGTTTGGTTGTGAGAGGTGTGCGTAAATTTAATGGTTCGTACGACAAACGAACCGGACCACGGGTTATTTAATTTACTAATATACTAATTTTGCCAAATATTAATCGGTCTCCTAGTCGCTTGTTTGTTTGCTGCTTGGTTTATAGAGACAATTATCATTTGCACGTTTTGCTGTTTGGAAAAATTTGACTGGCTGTCTGTTGCGACAGTATCACAGGCAGATATTAATTTTAAACTCTAGCTAGTATGGAATAATTTGTTACTATCTACAATAGTATTGTTTTAATTTTGGTTTGTTGACAGTGACTATAATTAAGCACGTATACAAGAATGCTAAATATGCAGAGCATTTACCAAGTCTGGTTGTCCATGCATATGCAGGTAGCGTAAAATTCCTTTCTCCTACTGCAATATATTTTCTGTCTACGTACGCTTAAATATATAACATTAAGATACTGTTTGTGACGGAGAACTAATATATATGCAAATGTGAATTACGCGCTGCGTACCTAGTAGCAAATTAGTTTAAATATTACCAGAAGGATAAAGAAAAGACAGCATGAACGGAAAGTATAATCTCATGTACATTCGATTCGTGCTTACTGGCGACTCATCACTAGGAGCCGGTATTACGCCCTTTACCCACTATATATATTTTTGCGAGGAATGTACCATCCAAATTTTCTCACATTCCTCACCCAAATATATAGTGGATAAAGGGCGTAATACCGGCTCCTACTCATAAGTTGCCAGTATACACACAATGAATTTTCCGTTCATAATGTCTTTTGTATATCTTTCTGGTCATATTTTAACTAATTTGTTACTAATTTCTTCGAAACTTTACTAGAAACATATTCGGAAAGCGTGATTCCAACGCAAAGATATTACGCCCCCAATATTGTCGGGTTATTCGGTTTTTTGTTAAGATCTTTATGATAAATGTACAATGGTCTCTATTCATAGTAGATAATGCTGTTTGCAGACATTGATGTTGCTTTTAAGTATGTATTACGTGTTGCGAACCTAGTAACAAATTAGTTCAGTTGTGACCAGAAGGATAAACCAAAGGAAGCATGAACGGAAAGTATAATCTCATGCACATTCGTTTCGTGCTTACTGGCGACTCATCAGTAGGAGCCGGTATTACGCCCTTTAACCACTATATATTTTTGTCAAGAATGTGAGATAATAGGACGGTACAATCTCCCAGACGAATGAGTAAACCTGCAATAGTGAAGCTAACATCATCTAAAGTCAACGACAATGCGACTTCAACGCTAACTCACACTATATAATATATATACCGAGTCTGTAAAGGATACTAACACTATGGCTATTGTGTTAGTAACCGATACCAACATTATTGTACTGAAAAGGTACATGGTACTAACACTATGGTTTCCGAGTCGGAACATGGTAACAACATGATGGATATCAATTTATGCTATAGTTCATCGAAATTGAGAATTTCAACAATTTCTGAACACCTGTTACTCCAGTTAAACCATACACTCTGGCCTTTGGAAATTGTTGTAATTCTCAATTTGGGTGAACTTTAGCATAAATTGATATCCATCAGATTGGTATCATGTACCGACTCGGAAGCCATAGTGTTAGTACCCGGTACTCATCGATTTAAAAAAGGTATCAGTTACTAACACAATAGCCATAGTGTTAGTATCCTTTACAGACTTGGTATATATATTATATAGTGTGATGTAGCGTTGAAGTCGCATTGTCGTAGACTTTATATGATGTTAGCTTCACTATTGCTGGTTTATACATTCGTCTAGGAGATTGTACCGTCCAATTATTCCACATTCTTCGACCAAATATATAGTGGTTAAAGGGCGTAATACCGGCTCCTACTGATGAGTCGCCAGTAAGCACGAAACGAATGTGCATGAGATTATACTTTCCGTTCATGCTGCCTTTGGTTTATCCTTCTGTTCACAACTGAACTAATTTGTTACAAAGTTCGCAACACCTAATACATACTTGCATATATATTAGTTCTTCGCAACAAACAGTATTTAACTGTAATATATTGATGTTGCTTATAAATTTACCAGATCTTATATAGTGCAATTGTTTGTCTTGTTTTTGGAAAACTTCCCGTTGTTATCGGTTGTACTATCGGTTTCTGCAGCTGTTTGTTAACGTGTGACTGCTGTAGCCAACATTTATAATTCATTTTTTGATGGTTTTAAATTTTAAATGGTTGAGATATAGATAATAAAGAGTTAGTTGCATTTAGGATGATTTTTGGCCAATTGAAGTGGATTATGTTACAGTTGTTGGCTTATTTCCGAACTTTTTTAGACTATCTCATTTTTTAACTTTATACAGTACACTTAACTTGTATGTGATTTAAACTAGGTGCAAATTTGCTCTATTGGGAATTTTCAGGGTGGTATTATTGTCTTTATTTTTTTGGTGGTTATTGGCAAGATCGCATATCCTTTTCTAAGAAATGAAACAAATAGTTATTAGCTGGATGATTACCTATTGGTACCTCCAAGTCTTTCTCCAGCTCATGTTCTGAATAGATCTTCCGAGCCCTGTTCAGTTTTTGTACATTAACTACGGAACTTTGTAATGAATATATTGCCTCTTAAATGCTACTTTTCTGTAAGCAAACGCAGAATACCGCCATCTCTTTCACTTAAGAGGTCATTTTCTATAAAAGTGAGCAATTTTATTTTCTTCCTTTCTCATGATGAATTTAATGTCTTTATCAACTTTCGCCTGCTTACTGGTATGCAGCTGATATGCATACCATTACATCTCACCAACAAATATTTATGGTTTGTGTCCCTACGCCATATGAAAAATGCCATCATTAACACTTTAAAATAAAGTTCATCAAACACCAGATTAGGACAAATTGAAAGATAATTTCCTGAAGTTATGGTGACAGATATTTTTATTCATGGTCTACCTTTTTGCTGCTTCGTCCTTCACGCAATATTGACTCAGCCTGGCACTGAAAATAATGATCATTAAAAGTATTCCGAATACAAGTGCAATCCACAGATCACATCTGATAGACGAGCAAAATAATTCACTCTTTACACTTGCATAAAATATGGAGTCGGCGCATAAGTTAATCCTAGGACGAGGTTTCTTCTTAAATACTAGCGCAGGCCAAACGAGAATTTATAACATTTCAACCAAATTGGGTGTTTGCTGCTAGACAGGATAGCAAAAACAATACAATAGCCGTTGTGTCAAAAGTTATCCTTGGAACTTCTGCACGAGGCAACGGATTTTTACATCTACCTACGGAAATAACAGGTTCATCGGGCACTAACAGACCACTGATTGTAATATATAATTTGGCACAATCTTTCATTATTCTCAGTCGTACGCGAAAAATATCGCCTCATTGCGAAACCTTGTAGCTCATTTTCTCATATCAATACTCAACTGACAAATCGATCCTGCTTATCTTGCACGACGGCTAGTGTTAAATAAGGTAATTAATCCATATATATATATATATATATATATATATATATATATATATATATATATATATATATATTCATTGTACCCTTCCTGTGTGCAAAAACAAAAAGAAATTTTATCAGATATAAGAAAATTTTCTTTCTCATGGTCTTCTCAAATATCTACTAATGAACATATCTTTATATATAAATTGGAAAGCAAAACAAGATAGAAATATGTGAATATAGAGAGAGTGTGAAAAACGAAACCAATCAAATTGCGTGCGTCACATCCAGTTCAAGCTCAATGCTTGTACGTGCTTCTTCTGCTTACATAAATCCGGCTGCAATTTGTTTATCCATAAGGCTTCGTATGTGGCTAGCTCCCTTTTGTTTCTGCATTTAGTAATTACTTTGAATGCTACGTCTGGAGAACATACGTGCGTTGTTTCGATGATGTGTTGCGCAATAGCAGACGTGTATTCACCATTTGATTTAAAACAGGCGTTCAAATTGCAATGTTCCCTCATTCGAGTAATTAACCGTCTGGTCGATCGGCCTACGTAAGTTGATCGACAACTTGCGCATGTATATTGATAAATAATATTTGATATCGACATTAACGGCTGTTTCTCTTTGATTGCTGGTAAAGGCAAGTGTGTTACCCTAAATAACACTCGTAGTTTGGCTGCATTAAATGTGCGTGTCAATGCTGCTTCAACTTTCTTTTGTGCCATTCAGGAAACTGCATCCCCCTTAAATGGGATGTTTAGGTAGACTGTTTTCTTTTCTGACCCATAATACGTCTGTTTCTGGTTAACTCCCCTTTTAATAATTGATTCAATTAATTGTCTGGGATAGCCATTAGACATTAAATCGTTAATTGCTTTATTATATTCATTTTCTCTAGAATCTTGACTAACCAACCTGTCAATTCTTGAAAAGCAACCACGAACTGTTGATAATTTATATTGAAATGGCACAAAACTGCTGTAATGCAAATACTGTGCAGACCATGTTGGTTTATGGTAAATTGTTCTGTTTAATTTACCATTAGTTTCTTTCTTTAATAGTACATCTAGGAAAGGCAGACAGTCATCTTTCTCGTGCTCTGACGTGAAACCGATATTCTTATGTGCTGTGTTGAAACTTTGAAGCAATGTTCGTGATTGCAACCTGTTCTTAAGTACAAGAAATATATCATCCACGTACCGTATATATTGAGCACATTTACTTATGTCACTCTTTAATGATGTATTTTCTAGGTGCCCTAGAAAAATCTCAGCCAACACCGGAGATAAGGGGCTTCCCATTGCGACACCATCAGTCTGTTTGTAGATGTTTCCATTAAAACGAAATCGTACGTCTTTCGTGCATAATAAGATAAGCTTGCGTAGAGTTTGACCTGGCACCGGCGATGGTAATATATCGTGTTCTACCGCTTTGACTATAATGTCAATGGTTTCATCAATTGGAACATTTGTAAACAAAGACGTAACATCAAAAGATACCATAAGTCTTGTTTTTAACATTTATATCTTGAATTTTGTTTACAAACTCAAACGAATCGGCAACCGAATGATTACCTAGTAGATTACGTAGTGGTTCCAGTAAACGAACTAGCCATTTAGCTAGTGCATGAAACGGAGAATTTACCATTGATAAAATTGGCCTCATAGGACAACCTCTTTTGTGTGTTTTTGGTAATCCGTACATTATTGGTGTAGATGATCCAACTGGCTTGAGCTTCTGTGCAGTGGCCTCATCAATAAAACCGGCATCTGTCAAAATCTTAATTTCATTTATCAGTTTGCGCTCCACCTTGTCTATTTCATCTGATTTATCGTCTAGACGTGTGAATTTTGTATTGTCATTTAACACGTTTTCAAATATTTCTATCTTGTTTTGCTTTCCAATTTATATATAAAGATATGTTCATGAGTAGATATTTGAGAAGACCATGAGAAAGAAAATTTTCTTATATCTGATAAAATTTCTTTTTGTTTTTGCACACAGGAAGAGAACAATGAATTTTATTAAAGCTCGTATTTCAAAGAATATATATATATATATATATATATATATATATATATATATATATATATATAGTTATTCTTTCCATTGCCTTCGAATATTACACAGTATATTTCTAATTAGGAAGAAAACAACACTAATAACAAAGTGGATAATGATTTTTCTTCCTAATTAGAAATATATAGCCATACGTTTATATTTAATGACGCAAATTGTAGAACAAAAACATTTTCCATTCTTGTCAATCAATATATCTATCAAAAAATGTTTTATTATCAATTGCCAGGCCTATATGCCAAAAATCAATATACTGAAATGATCTGATAGACGAATTTGCCTGCAAATAAAAAAAGGAATAAAAGACTACCTGCCATATTATTACGTAAGCCTTGTGAAATGTGAAAAACTGTTGTACAACTATATTTAACAAACTTGCATTTACCTAAAATCATTGTGAAAAATTGTACAGATCTTGAGGTAGCACTAGCAATTTTTTATGAATAAAATGTACAAACCACGGTTACCTAACGCAAACGTTTTCATTGCGCGAGTGGAACAAAATAAAGATTAAAATGTATTATGCAGGTTTACAATAACCTGTCACCCGATTCATCATTTTTCAAACGTATTGTCCGTGGCCAAAGAAAACTGGCCTGACAACCGATGGGCACAATTAAGTCAGCTCGGTCATAGTAGCACGAACCTTGCCAAATCTAATTGTATATAGAAGCCACTCAATTTCATGTTAAGTTTCGAATTCGGCTTCACTACACCGTAACACTAAATATTAAATTCTTAGTGACTGAATGAAAGCAAAGTGTGCCAGAGGCGAAGGGCAAGTTTCGGCTTCTGAAGGATACTGCGGCCACTGTCGCTTGAGCAGATAATGCTTGTCAGCCGTGACTGAAAGAATATACAAGAGAAGATAACCTCTAAATACAAGCCATCCCCACCAGGAATGAGCGATGTAGTGCTCTTTTATGACACACAAATATCTATGAATGGCAAGAAAAGTAATGAATCTCTAATATATCAGCCTTCGCGAATGCTAAATAAAGTCGTCTTATCCGCAGAGTAATTCAGGGTAGGCAAGCGAAATCAGACTACCGTATAATCTCATTTCCAAATCTTCCTCATATTCATCACTTTCCTCCTCTTCTGAATCTAGTAATAGCCCTCTTGTAGATTTTTTAATATGTTGGATGTTGATAAAACCACTGAGCCAATATCTTATTGACAACTATAAAAGATAATTAAAGTAAACTAACATTTATTAAATCTAGGTTATGTTTTAACACCAGCGCATTTAGGGTGCGAACATTGAAAAAATTGGCAACAAGTCTATGCAGAAATTAGTTATAGGTGTGGTTGAATCTTGGATTGTCTTTCATTTTAAAGTACTTATGTAGACTACGAGCATGCACTTATCCATTGTAGATTTTCACTCAAGTTTCCGGAAAAGTAAATAAGAGTAAACCTCAAATAGATGTACGGATACCCGAACAGCCGTCTTTCTAACAAGAATATGAAGATTGTTGAAAATCAATCCAAAGAAGATTAGATCGTACCTCATTTCCAGTGGTTAGTATGAACGGTGTTGAAGCCTTCGGAAGAAAGGAACGAATCCGCACCCAGCCAATAAAAAGACAAACTCGATGTGTACTTGGAAATGGGGACCATTCAGATCTTTGGGAAACTGATGGTGCAGAGCGGCAACCTGGTAACGGGCTATGTTTGTTCCATTCTATTCGCGCAACAGGCACGAGAATTTTAAAAGTTAGCGAAATAATTATTGATGGTAACAATAATATAATAACAGATTAAATTTGTAATCTCAATTGGCCGGATAAATACTTCAAAGATAATCTCCAACAATCATCAGAGTTAGAAATACGGAATGCAATCCTATTTCTTAAACGTCGCAACGCTGTAGGCCCTGCAGATTTGCTTCCGAGCTTATTTAAGGATGTCGGCGATATAATTTCTGGAGCGTTGACTAACCTTTTTCAAACTACACGGAATTAGAAGGCCGCGCCACTTGCTTGAAGTGAGTCGACCATCATTCCTATTATCAAAAAAGGCAATCGTAATTTAATTGGTAACCAATGTGGTGAGGGGACACCACTTGTACCAAATTCCCAAGAAACTCCATGAAATGTCTTGGAGCCGGCTTATCCTCCAAAAGGAGTCAGCCGCAGTAAAAAAAATGTGGTATAAGCTTCACTTCGGTTGTATTAAGGTTGTTTGCCTCCATTTCCTTAGACAATCTCAGCGCTTCACTTGAATCGCATACAAGAGAAGAAAAGCCTGATTCCGACATGGAAGAGGTCGTAAAGATAATACTATATCTTAGGGCAAATACATGAAGAGCAATATCTATATCAACGAAATTTCAGATTTCAAGGGTGCATCTGAATAAGTGTATCGCCATGTTCTATTTGATATTTTGTCGAAAATGGTAAGTCTATTAAAGTCGTAAATATTATAGTGTTTTCAAAAGAAGAAATTCTGGTCATATTAGGGTCTACAATGTATCGTCGCACATCTTTACTGCTACCAGTGGTGATCGTCAAGATTGTCTATTTTCCCTAGTTCTGCTTAATTTTATAATAAATTTCATTATATTCTATACTTTTCTATACGTTCATGATGCATATTTAGAAGTTCCCGCCGGTGGTAGATTAGTCAGTCATGACTGTACAGACAATATTGTATTATTTTCCAACACCTGAGGTTCAGCACAAGCCAGGTTGAATAGATAAGCAGCCGTCGTACGGTCTTTCAGTATGAAATTGGCGTACTCTAAATGTAAGATACTTCTACCAGATCACCTTTTACTCACTTTAACGCTGAGGCCTCAAGATGAAGATCTGGTCGTAGTTGACAGATTTAAATATCTTGGTATCTTTATCAATAACTCAGACAATATGGAGGAAGAGATGAATATAAGAAGCGTGAAAGCCTGACTAAACCTCTTCAACTTTTATCATGTATGGAGAAATGCCAATATCTAATTTCGCCTTAGATTTTTTATGTATAATGCATTTGTACGTGTAGTTTTGTTATAAGCTAGTGAAAATAGGTCTTTTAGAATCGCAGATTTTAAACGCATACAGACATTCGATCACTAAAGTTTGAGTATCATATTACATATGGGCTACCAACAGTGAATAAGCAACATCGGCATCCGTGAAATATTTTAAATCGGCTAACAAATGCTCCTCATTAGACAAAATTTCAAGGCTCCATTAGTTGCGATTTTTGCATATTCCTTCAATTCGACTCCTCAGTGGAGCGCCTTTCTCTCAGACAGTGCCAGATTAGTGTAAGAGACATGGTGGATAGATTTTTACATAGCAGATACAGCTGAAGTGAACTATGTTCATATTATGTAGTATAGGAACCATTCTCTACAACAGTTTTTGGATGTAAATCCCGTGGGATATTGTATCGTGTTGAGTGACGATCTAGTCGCAGATCTCTAGTAGCATCAAACTCATCTTAACATTGAAGGTTGTTGTTCTAAATTTCACCACATTCAGAATATCCACGGTTTTATTTCATGGGAGGTAGATTTGCACTATCATTTCCGCAAATATCCGATTGATTCAGATTTCCAAGAACGCATTAAGTTAGTCTTCGCGCTGGCTAAGTGCTGATTCTTCTCCTCACTCTTAAGGCTTTCGCATCATTCGTACTAACAACTGTAAATGAGTTACTATTTTGCCTCAGTTCCAGTGGTTTATTACGAATGATGTGGTAGCTTTCTTAGCATCGTCTTATTAGTTAGCCAAAGCAAACGACGAGGTTTAGTCTTGTTTAAGAAGCTACACAGTGAAATCAGTAAGGAAGCTGTATTGACGATCTCGCCTTGCTTCAAAGTCGAACTTGGCCTTGATTACATTGTGAAGAGGCCTAGATTGCCTCGTTGTATGTTAACTTGGTAGGTATCTCCATTTTAACTGGTCCGTTCTCTTTATAAATCAATCTCCTTTATCATTGTTTTTCGTTTTCAATTATTATCTTTGTCATTATTAATACTATCAATCTGTCAATCCTCACTACTACTACTACTACTACTACACTACTGTTTAAATTTTTTCAATGAAGAATCTATTATAAAAATATGTATGTGATGATGATGAAAAATATGGTAGAGCTACAACTCTCTCTAGGTGTATTGATGCGTTTTGACCTGCCGTGGCGCTGAGCATACTACGACATAAAAATAATACAATTTTTTCTCACCTGCTTCAATGTTCGTTTGACTATGTGGCCCAGAGAAAGCTAGCATTTTGCCCGGAATTATCCAGTTCAAATCACCATTTTTCACCATCTGCATAGCATTGAAAATTCAAATGAAATATAATAAATTTCGAAGAAATTTCTAAACGTTAAAGCTCAATTCAAACAACTGGTAATTACTCTAACGATAAGAAAATGTAAACAATATCGTAAAACGTACATCTACAATTAACTGGTGTTCGAATGAGGAATTTTGGACTATTTTGTAAACTATAAAACAATAATTGATTGCGCGGGTAGTGGTAAAAATTCTTTAAATCAAGTTTGCGAGCTTGAAGTAAACACCAATCCCTTTTTTTTAACCAGTCGTCGAACAACTGTTGCAAGCGTAAAGGTACTTCTGTCAATATTCAAAGAAGTATAACACCGAAACGTTAAAATATACATGATACATCAACGCAAATCTATTGTGTTAATAATAATTTAAGCTAAGATGATGCCTTTATAATCCGGAAATAAAATTAAAACAAAATAAGTTAATCCTTACTTGAGCCAAAATTATACTATTGCCATAAACAGTTAATGCATTTTAATTGAGAAAGACAGTCTAACTATACCTGGCACTTACAATCTATAAACAGTAACGATTATAGAAACTGGCCATACATTATGGATAGTCACAATATACAAGATGATGAGTCATCTTCATTCACCATGACAACCTCAATTGATTTAAGTACCTAATATTCAGAAATAAAACACGTTTAACATGTCGAAATTCAACCTGAAGACCTATCTTCATGGAAGAAATTTTGTTAAAAGAAGGCATAGCGACAGATAATATTCTGTTTTGCATAACGCGATGTTAGCGTGGAAATAGATTATTTAACAATCTACCGTATTTAAATACACCAAATGAACCTAATGCGACTCGCTATTCTATCTGACCTTGTAATTATCATCATCATGTACAGCTATATAAAAGACCATAGTAATTAATGTTTCACTTTCATACAACCATAAGAAAATTTAAAAAACGCAATTTGTTTTAAAATACTGACAAAAATAATAAATTTGGCACACTAAGTATTAAATAGATTACTATAATCAAGGTTGCGAACTTAATATAAACACCTGTCCATTTACCATGCAAGTCAGTTGTGGCATTTGCATTCTACCTGCTTCGCGTATTTGCTCGATCGGCTGTCAGCGCATATTGCACGTTACCGGTTGTCGATCCCTACTGTCTTGATGCGAAACCCGACGATATCGAAATCAACTGAGCTACTTGTCCGGAAGCTGCCGTTCAGACGGGCTCGCTCGAGAGCCTGCACAGGTTCAAGACTGACCTTCGCTTCCGAAGCTCTGCTGTCTCCGCACTTCAAGAAGCCAGCGAAGCCTATCTGGGTGGAGTCTGGTTGCAGTTGTGGCTCAGTGGTTGAGCTGTGATCGCGTTGTGTATGGTGTCATGCAGGTCCTGCACTCAATTGGCTCGTCTCTCTGGTATCTCGCATCAAGACGAGTAGGGATTGACAACCGGTAAAGTGCAATATGCGCTGACAGCCGATCGAGCAAATACGCGGAAGCAGGTAGAATGCAAATGCCACAACTGACTTGCATGGTAAATTACCGTGCTTAAATAGCATGCAATGTGGGCTTGCATACTATTGGTTAAACGTCGTTTAACGTGGTTAAACGGCAATTTGCTTTTCTCATTGGTGCAACGTAAATAGATTTGAATTTATGTACAATATGTCGCCGATTGATTTGTGTCGTTACACCATAGTAATTAATGTTTCACATCCATACAACCATAAGAAAATTAAAAAACGCAATTTGTTTTAAAATACTTGACAAAAATAATCCGTTGTATACGTTGCTGCAAGGAAATAATGTATTGTTCGGTAACAGTGGAATTGGAATTTCTCGCAGAATTACAATTACGAGAATCGGAAAATTTCTATGCCAGACCTCAGACTCACATCCCTTTCGGGATAGTTTACTCTAGACACCATGGAATGAATTAAAAGGTGATTGTCCTAGCTAACGGATTCTTTGGCAGGTTTACAACCGCATAGGGCCATCATGCTTTTGCTGCTTGACCGTACCAGATATCGCCCTCTGCCCAGCGCGCCTATTGGCCTGGTAAAGAAATCCCAAGCTCTACACAATTCCGCAATAATAGCCATCAAACCGGGATTAGCGATACCACGAATGAACTCAATATTAACAGCGTAAAGATGTGCCAATCCTTCAGGTAATTGTTCATGACAAATACAATGGGCGACAGCAGCTATTTACTTGGAAACAGTCGCACTACGTTAAGGAACCGGGATTTATGAGTACAGAAGTGATTTCTGGGACAAGAATGTATTGACCAGGTTTCGCGAAAGATATTCTACTGCCCATAGTGCCAGCATTTTAAACTGGAGAAAAGTGAAAATGTCACCTCTAGTTCATTTAGTGTCACTGCACAAAATCCATTTTTGCATACTAACTTAGTGGGTTCACTACCGGTTCGCGTGAAGGGGGCGACCTGTGCACTTCAATGTACATAAATTCAGTCGATGAGTCAAGTTTGAACATTTTAAGTAAACCATAACAGACAAATAAAACGCTTAAAAGAGCGCTGGATCAGTCACCAACCATGGTGCATAATTTGAGTCGAGAAAAGCTAGATAATTGCTAAAGACCATTGAAATGAAGCATTCCTTTGCCGCTACTTATCACCTAAGGACTAACGCGAGATCTGAATTAGCGCTCCCGATTATAAAAGATTTTCTGCGATGTAGATACCACGAGGCACCTGACAGAACAAGTTACATGTGTTCGAGTAGACCATGCGATTAATTGTGCCAACAGCTCCGCGATATGCTACGACAACCATGGTTAATAGAATAAATATACGCCAGCAAGACGAACCTGTAATCCTAGAGCCACAAGGTCACTGCACCATATCGGATATTTAGACGCGCCTACAATAGTTAACTCACGTCCTGTTCGCAAACCAGAAACAGGCCTACATCCGACGGCATATACGCCTTTGTGCCGAGGACCACGCCGTATTGGAAATCACGCTGCTAAACTCTGTCAATAATTGGCCCTATCAGTGAATACGGAGAAAGCACAAAATAATTTTTAACAGCAGGCAGACCGGACCCTGCGATGTGTCACGCGATCGATTTATAGAGCGCCGACGCTGGCTCTTGAGGAGGAAGGAAGATGTTGCTGAAGAAATACATGAGATCGAGAGCTCGACAATAATAATATTATGTGCTGATGGGCATGCCAGAGAAATATTTTGAAGAAGCGAAATACTCAAAATGCATAAGGATCAGAACGATGCTGGAGGCAGCAGCCGAGCCAAAGGCATTTATAATTAATAAAGAATTATTACGCAAATTTTTTTTACTAACGAGGTGCGCTTTTTACGAGCAAACTACTATAAATAATAATGCTTGATAAAGGAAGTGTCAAGCGAAATTCTTTAAATCAAGATTACGAGCTTAAAGTAGACACTAATACAATTGTGTATAACAAGTCGTCGAACAACAACAAAATTATCGTCAGTCAGAAGTACTAACGCGTTTCGATCTTCAATGACCTTCATCATAGTACGACGGAAAACTGACTAGCGAGGATCAAACCGCATTGCATATACTCGAAAATTACATACGCGGCTTTCACCTCTAGCAGTCTCACACACAGAGTACTTGACTGGAAATTTCGGCTGCAAAATTTCGAAGCATTTACCGGCATAAAATTTTCGCAGCTATTGCCATATATATATATATATATATATATATATATATATATATATATATATATATATATATATAGGTAATACAATTATACAAACAATGATTGCGAGAGTTGTGGTACCAATTATTCCAAATCAAGTTTGCGATCTTGAAATATGCACAAATCCAATTGTATTTAACCAGTCGTAGAACAACAGCAAAACTACCGTCAGTCACAGATACTGGCGCGTTTCGACCTTCTATGTTCATCTTCAGAGTTTGATGGCAAACTGACCAGCAAAGACCAAACGGCAATGCATATATAGATATGCGGCTCAGAACTCTATTAGTCTCGCATACATTGTATAAAATTGGAAACGTCCACCACACAATTGAATTTAGTTAAATCCGGTTATCAATATGAGGAACACAACTTGTTGCTTAGAGCAGTCAGAAAATTAATCATAAATCAAGAATGCAAAATATATCAGTGTTTGCGAGAAAATAAAATACACATAAAAAGAAATCAGTGACGGAAACATATTGAACCGAAACTCAAAGAATAATAAAAATATGTACTAGAATACTTCTCTCACAGCATGACGAAATAAATTCCGCCGAAGTATGAAAAAGAACAAGAAAAAAACACGATAATTATCATACCTCATAGTGTTCATAGTCTCGAACGTTGAATTTGTGAAACTCGAATATCCGTGTTTCGCATGCCTGTGTAAGGGAATATTTCAAAGAACAAATCAGTTTACGCATGAAAAAACATCAAACAATTGAAAATTAAAATGAAGTAACAAAATAGATATGGCATCCTTCTTTCACCTTACCTTATATTTTAATTAAAACAGCATAAAAATATAATTTTGAAAATTAATGAAAAGACGGTTATTTTCCTTAAAAAATGAACGTGCTTTGATGCGTCTAATTTAGTCTAAAGAGAAACGCAATTAAATAAGTTTTAAACCATATTTTAAAAGCTAATTACACGTTTAATTTTAAAGCGAGTTTTTTAAAATTAAAACACAGCATTATTGTTCACACTTTGCAAACGCCAAGGCTGATTTTGTTTAGAACTAATAATGTATTTTAAAAAATGAAAAAAAATTTGAATTCACATCTAGCTCTACAACCCAGTGCAAATATGAAATATACAAACGAGATCTGTCGAGTAACTGCAACTGATCACGAAAGATTTACCAAAAATAACCCTCAAATTTTGAATAATGCGTACGCATTCAAATCACTATGCAGTGATATTTCTTTACGAAGTAAATAACGAGATAAATGATTAAGACATTTAACATTGATTTGTTGAACATTTAGTATTTAAAAAAATAGTGGCAGTTATGAAGGTAGTTTGGTTCTATAACGAGTTCACTGTTTTTTATCACGTTTATTAATAAAATACTTTAGCTTTACTAGTTGTCAATTAAGGACCAAACCAAAAATAAAAAACTGGCTATTAAGATACTAATTTTCTTCACTAAATATTGAATTATCTGCGGGTTTTAATATTTTTTAAGATTCTAATTACGAATTACTCATCGAAGTAAAGCAGCGATATCGTTTTAGTCGATTTCGTATGTCTTTAAAAAAGATGATCCTCTTCATATCACCACAGTTATAGGCTTAAATTGCCATGTCGACAGTCTGGTCTTATTGAAAAGACATGTGTTAGGAATGATTATTATTTGTATATCGATAAATTTAAAACTAAAAGTTAGATACACAACTGAATTAAACAGTAATTATTGAAATTGTACACAAACATTTTGGAAATCATTTAAAACAATTTGTATTAATCAACATTATTTTCCTTCTAACTTGATAAGTTGTAAGCTCAATCCACCACAAGCTTTAGCCCCTCACTCTCTCTCTATAAAGTTCTTTCTCTTCCTCTCCATCATTTTTAGGCATAACTTTACAAAGTATTACGCAATTTACCTGATTTTCGTCTTGCGTACCGAATTGTTTGAATCCACTGTCATCATGATTTCACCAAATATTTCGATATCCGTACCAGTGGATTCAAACAATTCGGTACGCAATCCGAAAACCAGGTAAATAATCAATTCCCTGTCGCGCAACATGTTTCTTTTAAAGCTTATTAAGCAATTGTCGCATTTTACTAATACTGGAGCATAACGTTCCAACTTCCGTCTGGTTTTTTATAATTCAATTCCCTGTTTTATCTACGATAGCTTTCAACTCATGCTTGCAAATAAAATGAATAGCTTCAAAGAAATGCTATAACGTCGACAATATGAAACATTCACCTATTCGATTTCCAAGCATTCAAATTTAAACCCTAAAACACAAGAATAAATGAATGCGGTTCAAATCGCGACAGAAATTACTTAGAAGAATTTTGTGAACTTGATATAAAAAACTGCGCAATTAATGATTGCTTATTAAAATGTCATAAATCAAGCATTTGCGTGCACACTACGGAATTAAATCATCTAATACTATGGTTTCTATATTGAGAATAACATATTTGAAATGTGGTTTATAAGAGCAACACAATTGTTGCTACTAATTTTGATGCGGATTCCAACAAAACTAACTATATTGCATAGTGTGGAAAAGGCAATTCATCCAGTAGACCGGGTTTGTCCTTACTGTGAACTCAGCCCGTACTGTCCAGAATTTGCCGCGGTCAGGGCTCGAACTGGTGCATGTCTGCTTCGGAATCTTTTGCTGTAACCACTGAGCCACCAGGATCGCAACCTTGATTAAAAAAAACTTTTATCATTGCCCGTGCAACCAATGTTCGATTAATTATTTAAAAAGTAACTATAATTTTTTCGACCAGCCGAAACTTAATTATGCCTTAATTCGCAATCAGAGTGGCCATTTGTTCAGACAATATTCCTACTAAGTTTTCCAATCCATCAGAATTTATTTTGCTCAACACAAATGCTTAATTTTAAATCAGTAATTTACAGGAGTTCGCTCGTATACAGCGCATCCATTTAGCAAAACAAAATGCAATTATTAAAAAATAATTGATTGCGCGGGTGGTAGTATCAATTATTTAAATCAAGTTTGCGGGCTTGAAATAAACACCAATCCCATTGTATTTAATCAGACGTCAAGCGACATAACAACCCTACCGCCAGTCGCACATATTGACGCGTTTCGACCTTGCATGTCTATCATCAGAGTACGACGGCAAACTGACCAGCTAGGATCAAACCGCATTCCATATACATGATGAAGCAAAATTAGATGTGCGGCTCTCAAATCTTATAGTCTCGCATACATTGCACTTGACTGGAAATTTCGTCTGCAAAGTTTTTATGCAGTCACGAACATTAATTGTTTTCGGCCCCCCCCCCCATATATATATGTATATATATATATATATATATATATATATATATATGTATATATATATATATATATATATATATATATATATATATAGGAAATACAATTAATCATCATAACGTACATATGAAAAAGTATTTTTTTAATGAATATTATCATCTGAAAAAAATTTTAAGTGATAAAACTAACTTCTTGCGACGGGATTGTGCAGCAATTGAAATAAGTAAGGTTGAACTGAGGTTAATAAGTAAAGCTAGAATCTTAATTGATGTCGGAATAATTGACGGAAATTTTCCAATGCCACCTTGATATTATTTATCTATTATTTTGATGGCGATTGAGGATTGAATAGACGAAATAAAAAACGTCTAATATATAATGACTATCTTAGACAATTTCTTGAATCAATTTTCAAAATGGTTAATCAAAAGAAACAGACATCTGTAGAACGAGAAGAGAAAGAAAGCTATTTAAAAATCACAGTTATTAGGGAGAATATCTCTCGCACAATGCAGAAGAAATCTGAAACATCTTTAGCACGCACAATTAACGCAGATAAACTAAACATGTTATTTAAATTGACACTCTTGCTTTTAGCAGAAACTCTAGAGAAACATCCGTTAATGTCAACAAACAATATTTATTAATTTCATTGTACCCTTTCTGTGTGCAAAAACAAAATGAAATTATATCAGTTTTAAATCAAATGGTGAATACACGTCTGCTATTGCGCAACAAATCATCGAAACATCGCACGCATGTTCTCCAGACGTAGCATTCAAAGTAATTACTAAATGCAAAAACAAAAGGAGCTAGCCACATACGAAGCCTTATGGATAAACAAATTGCAGCCGGATTTATGTAAGCAAGCAGAAGCCAGGCTAATGCGCCAAAGTTACTGAGCTGGAACTGATGCACGCACATAACCGATTGGTTTCCGTTTTTCACACACTCTCTATGTCTTCACATATTTCTTGTTTTGTTTTCCAATGTATATGTAAAGATATGTTCATTCGTAGGTACTTGAGAATAAATTAAACATACGTGTGATGTTATACATATATATATTTCATTGTACCCTTCCTGTGTGCAAAAACAAAAAGAAATTTTATCAGATACAAGAAACATTTCTTTCTCATAATCTTCTCAAGTATCTACTAATGAACATATCTTTATAAATAAATTGGAAAGCAAAACAAGATAGAAATATGTGAACATGGGTAAAGTTTGTGATTTCTATCTTCTTTTGCTTTCCAATTTATATATAAAGATATGTTCATTAGTAGATACGTGAGGAGATTATGAGAAAGAAATATTTCTTGTATTTGATAAAATGTCTTTTTGCTTTTGCACACAGGAAGGGTACAATGAATTTGATTAAAGTTCGTATTTCAAAAGAATATATTAATTTGCATGCACAGATTGTCGATCAACTTACTTAAGCCGATCTGCCAGATGGTTAATAACATTTCAATTTAAACGCGTTAAATTAAATAGTAAATAAACATCAACAATTGTGTAACTTGACATTGATGCCTCGCACGTAAGTTCTCAAGAAGTGACCTTTAGGATAATTACCCAACGCAGCAACAGAAGTTATCAATGCACGAAGCACTTAGCACAAACAAACTTCAGCCTTATTTACGAAAGCAGAAATAGCTTGTACGGAGATAAAGTTTGAACTGGAGGTGCAGCACAAAGATGATTGGTTGTCCCCTTCTCCATCCTCTTTGCATGTTTTAATTGACTGTATTTCTTGCCTTTCATTATACATAATTGTGTGCGTACTCATTTGGAGATTCTTAAGATGAAAATGAAAGAGGCGGTCATTGTATCTGACAAAGTTTTCGTTTACATATTTGTACGTTAAATCAATTTTTGCATACGTTTACTGTTTAATGCTAAGTAAATAGCACGCGGAATTACGCCTCAAAAATAACATATTTAATTATGTTGGACGCTGTCCATCGGTTTCCGGTTTTATAAACTTTTTTAAAACGGAAAGCATATTTAACACACAATTTGACAAGTCAAGTTGTAAATTTCGTTTAAACCGCTTCATTTACACGTGCGGGTGAATCTGTTAACCATAACTGCCTTTTCACTAGGTGTGTGTCAGTACGGGTACACACATCGAAATGAAATTAAAATGACCTAATAATACCTATAATCGATTCACTCTAGGGCTCGAACCTGGGCGAGTCAATTTTGAAATCTGATGCTCCAACTGATAAGTCACACTGTTCCAACTCGTCTACTGGGTGAAATGACGATTCTAAATTATAGAATGGTTAGTTTATACTGAAAAATTCATTTACATAATGACACAAGTATTTATATCAAATAACAACATTGATTAAAGTAATTTTTATCAATGTCAGCAGAAATATGTAAATAATACTTTCAATAACACTTCCCCATGTAGTGTAGTGTCTGTTGAATAATGAAAGATTGCGGATGGTTAGTTGGAACTTTGAGACTAATAGAATGCCATATGAGCTGCACCTAAAAGAAAGACTATCAAAGAAAAATTTGTTAGTATTTAATTGAAAATTGTATGTAGTGTGCGGCAGGGGGTTCAGTGGTTTGAGCAACAGATTCTGAAGCAGACCTGCCCAGGTTCGAGCCGTGTCCGCGGCAAATTCTAGATAGTACGCGATGAGTTCCCAATAAGGACGATACCAGTCCACCGGATAAATTGCCTTTGCAACACTGTACAATACTTAGTTTACACTGACAGGTTTTTATATCATAATGGAAAACTTCATTTAATTAAACAAATTAATAGGTTTAATGAAACGAGTTAATACCTTTCGCTGTGCACATTAAGTAAACTTCGCAATTAGCCCAGCAAGACAACTGATTAAGCACAATTATATAGAATAGGGTTAATACTTCGAAGAATTTCAGCTATAAAGAATGTATATATTCATTAGATAATGATTTCGACTATTTTGTGCCACTTGTCAGTAGTATTCTGGATAGCTGATGAGACTTGCAGCTGTGATATATCGTGAAGTAGTCAATTTCTTGACCAACGTGCAAACATCGACGTAGACATAATTGCAAACATATTTACTATTTGGTTCTGAGTACAAAATTTTGCTAGACAAAATCAAAACAAAATCGCGTCCGCCGTTCAAGCCAAAACTGGTAAAGATTTGCTAAAAAAGCATTTTCTATTGTTCCGATGGCGTAAAGGTAAGGCAACTGTAAATTTCTCGGAATGGTTATTCTGGTTTCTAAGGTGGAAACCATGATCCAGACGGTGGGTCAGCTTTCAAAAATGAACTATTTCAATAATCAGTTTTATGAAAAACGACGGTTTACGTTTAATTAGTCTGGTCAGCCAAACTATCGGTAAAATATCGCTAGGAACCTATATTGCTGGTGTCATCCAGCCTTAACATTGACTTACCTCAAATCTGACTTTATCAAATTGGTGTTGAGTAAAGGTTTAGTTTGCCACATTTCTGTTGGTTATCTAGGTAAATATATTCATAGTAACCAGGTTTTTCCCTTCTTAACAATTTGTGTGCCTGAATTATTATTTTTGACATTATTAAAATTCTTTGTTATTCATCTTATGTTTATATGGTAATAAAAAAAAGTTATTAATGGCTTTTGTATTAATGTGCATGATGACGTACGCACGATTGCGATATGCGTAGATCTAGGTGGTCATATTTCTGTGTTACCTAGGTAGGTATTTCCATCCAAGCTAGATCCACGTCTTCACAAATCAGTTAAATTTTATAATGAATCCTTTTTAAATTATAACTTTTGCCATTCTTATTAGTAATGTATAACTTTTTCTCTTTCTCATGATTATACGGCAATGAAGCATCAGGTATTAAACGCTGTTGTATTGTTGTCTGTGACGATGTTGATGATTGTGAAATATATATACAAATGGTTCAACAATGCTAGCCGTAGAATGCACGAGATGAACAAATGATACTTCAGGGGATCAAGCAGCATGGCAGATCAAATGTTTACATCTCACAGAAAAATTTTAATAGAACATAAAAGTGTTGTATTTAAAGAAAAATGAACAGAACAAGCTTTAATAAATTTATCTATTAAAAATTTTTATTCCAAGAAATATAAGCCATAAACAAGCTAAAACACAAACATGTATATGCCAGTTTCTTGCGATGTGTTACATAGGCCAATGATCCTACAGAAATCATTGGCTTCATTAAGATAAAATCAAAAAAATAAGACTTACTTTTTTAAAAGCACGGATGCAATGGAGCACGGTGAGGAAGTAACGTTGTGGAAATACCGACGCATCGCTTGCAGAAAATAAATTAAAACAGTTATCGTGAACGTTGACTAATTTATCTATAAATTTTATAAGTAACTACACCGTTCATGTTGTCAATAGAAAAGTAATGTGCTAATCTAATTTATTGTATACAAAGTCTTCAAAGAATTCCCATCAATGGAGGCTGTACCTTATCATTGGTGAGGTAATTGGTGTCTTTATGACTCATTGGGCTATACTGGTGGTGCATACGCGTTGTAGGAATTTTTTTATTAGGCAAGGACAGAGGAAAAGTCAAACTAACTTAATCTCTATACCGAAATATAGGAACAGAAGAACTAGTATTCAATTATAGTCCACGTAGAAATACTTCAAATAATAATGGGAATGGTAACAGTATTATTATTAGTAGTAGTAACAATAGCAGCAATATAAGCGTGCATTAGGTGTTGCGCACCTAGTAGCAAATTAGTTCAAATAGGACCATAAGGATAAATCAAAGTCAGCATGAATGGAAAGTATAGTATCATATGCACATCTAGTTCTTGCTTACTGGCGACTCATCAGTAGGAGCCGATATTACGCCCTATGCCCACTATATATTTTGGTGAGGAACGTGGGATCATTGGACGGTACAATCTCCTATACGAATGTGCCTACCAGTAGTAGTGAAACTAACTAAATATAAAGTCTTCGACAATGGGACCCCAAAGCCAACTCACTAAATATAATATATAATAAGACTGTAAAGGTTATCGACACTTGTTGTTGAGTTGGCACCCGATACCAACGCTATGGTTGCCGGGTCGATACATGGTTCTATTTATTATAAAACGTACTTATACAACAAAAGTAAAAAAGACAATTTACTGCTCTGTATCATCTTGATTAATATTTTTCAAACTCAAAATAGTAAATTAGTACACGAAAATGGTGATTAACAGGAATAGCTTGTATACATAACACAAAAAATGATTGGAAACAAATCGCGTATGCAAAGGTACAGGTACACGCGAAATTTCAACTCATCGATATACAGATCATGAAAAAAGTTTTAACCCGCAGGAAGAGAATTTTGCATCTGGTAGCTTCCACAGTGCAGTTACACTAAGCGTCACGATAAAACGTTCAACTAAAAAATATGATTAAATAAACGAAATGCATAAAAAATTTAAAATATTAGGCCATTATTTTCGCACATAATAAACCTTCAGTCTGGCAAATTATCTTTTCTAGACGAACTGATAATGAAACAAAAGGGAATAGGTATTCCAACAGCATATATGAACTGAGAAATACATCCATAGTTACTGCAATTCCAGTTTCTCAAAAAAAGAGGTCAGAATATCAATTTTCCTCAAAGAAGAATGAAAGTATGTTTGGAATAATTTAAAATTAAATAACTAGCAGTGCTCAAAATGAACTTCTTAAGAAAACTCGCATACAGAATATTTTATTGAAGCAAACAATTAGTATAAACATTAACAAAAACAGTTAAGTCGTGCCCATAAAAAGGACCATGTATGTTATCTAACTTACTCAAGAAGACGTATTTTCCAAAATAGATGCTAGAAGAATTTAAAAAAGCAATGACTACTCGAATGCCTAAAAAATTTTTTACTACTAAACGCCTACTAAATGTTTATGTACAAAGGTTTAACTTCTTTGGATTAATAAGTTTAATATATTGTATCTATGTAAACGCAACAGCTGTTCAGAGTACTATGTAGATATGACTGATCGAGAACTAAAGCAATTTAAAGGGTAGTTCAGGCTAAGCACATTTAGCAAACGAGATTACTCAAATGCATTAGCCTAACGTATTGATTACAAAGGAATCACACTCTGAACAGGTGTATTTCCGAGCAATCTGTAGTCAAGAACTATGCATTGCAGACAATTATGGTTATACTCTCTTTTCTCCGCAGTCAAGAAGACATAAGTAATTAATAACTGAACTGTATATAAATTGGTGTTTGGCCATATTTTCACCCGGCTTATTCTCCATTCGGTTTTCGTTATCGCAATCGCCTTAAACAATAGTAAAGCAGCTTTAAAGATTGATGAGTCGTCACCAATTAAATATGAAGAAAATCTGTAGACGTGGAGCAGACCTGGGTGGATCTATTTTTGAGGTAACCAACCTAAGTAGCATGTATAGCCGAGAACACCTAGATCCTCATAGAGCATATACAAAACGCCAAGTAAACTATAAGGCAAGGAATATCGGAAAACCTTCATCCTTGCGGTTTAAACATTTATGATACATAATATGATCCCCCGTCGATGACGCTATCATTAGTGTAAATTATAGTTTTCTATTCTAGTCTAAAATATTCTTCAGAACAGGTCACTTTTCGAGGTTGAGGCCGCATGAGAACCAAAATATACTTTCCGTTTATGGATATTTCATAAATACTCCCGTTCTTTTGCATTAAAATATATTTAGTTATTATAACATTTCCAAAATGACAACACAACTGCCTTAGTTAAGCAATAGTTAATTATCAATGTCAGAAATAATGCGCCCATTAAAAAGCAGAACGTAAATTTACGTGGAGATACAATGGCACAACTTTTATATAAGCTTAACAAAATAAATTTGAATCACAGGTTGAATACATCAATAAACTAATGCATGCTAATTTATTTTTCACTAAATATAACATGTCTGTGAGCGATGTGGATTAAGGAGGCGTGAGCAATCCTAGATAAAGGCTGTGTTATTTAGCTGTCTTAAAATCGGTTATTTGTTTTGTATTCAGTGGTGCCTCGCTGGACATACGAATGAGGAAAATCTGCATGTTTGCTTCTCGTGAATGTTCCTTCGTACTGTTTCAGCGTTAGCTGAATTTGCGTTTTTTGTGACAACTGTACTGCTTCGGACCGGTATTCTTCCTTGCTTCTACTTTACTAAAATTTTAATTGCTAATTATTTTATTTGGTGAAATTTTTAATATGCTGAAAGTATGTTCTGGATGAATATACATGCACATCTACATATTTGCGCACAGTCGAAAAGTGTACCGTGTTGGTGCAATCCTGGAAACTCGAGCAGATTTTTTGGCTGTTAATTGCACAGTGCAAATAGATGGATACTACAATTGAAAGTTGCGGAAAAATTGATAGCACTCGTAAAATCTTGATTCCTTTACATTTCGAGGT